>NW_004624819.1:7709048-7804294 GCF_000247695.1 Heterocephalus glaber | reverse complement strand
ATAAATAAATATATCAATAAAATGTTAGGATGTATCAAGAGGAAAACTGTCATTAGACAGTTTGGTTGGTTAGATTTCTCAAGGTGTTCTGTCTGATTTTGTTGTGCTTGTAACACCAAGCTGCCAAAAACACAGAAAAGAATTCAGAAAAGTAAATTTTAAATTTTGAATATGTTGTCAGAATTTGCTGCACTGTTTTTCAAGGAAGTTTAATCTCTGGAATGAGTATGACAGGCTTCGCTAAGAGTGAGGTGGAAGAAGAAAGCTCCCGATCACTTAACTGCACTTGCCTGTGGTAGACCCTCTGCAATATGGAGCTGGATGTGGGAATAAGAAGTGTTGGTAGGCTTTCCCTCCTGGACAGACGCTGTATCTCCTAACTGGTGTTTTATCACCTTTCTTTTGCTGGGACAAAATAACTGATTTACACATCTCAGGGGAGGAGAGGTTACGTTTGACTCAAGCTTTCAGTTTGGGCTGGGGGGAGGGTGTGGTTCCCAGGCAGAAACATCATGGCGGAAGGATGTGATGGAAGGAAGTGCTTCACCTCATGGCAGCCACAGAGCAGAGGGAAAAGGAAAGAACCAGACAGAAAACAGTCAGGGACCAGATAGACTCATCAATGGATTAATCTCAAATTAGAGCCCTCAAAATCCAGTTACCTTCCAAAATCCCTGCCTCTGAACACGTGAGACTTTGGGGGGACATTTATATCTAAAACATACAACTGGGAAGGGGAGTAAGGGACTGTGCTCTTGGCTGCACATACGAGATGCTTTTTGATCAATTTAATATAAAACTTATTCAGTATTCAAAAAATCAATTGTTTGATCACTGAGCTCACTTTTGTTTAACCAAGCAACAATTGAAAATTAATTATGGTAATTAAGAGCAAAGTCTTTCCCCTGGGTAATGTGCATCATTCATTCATCTACTCAAGGATTTATGGTATCATGACTTAAATTTTGTGTTTGATATAAAATGTACATTAAAAATTTTCTTCCAAAAATTTATTTCATAAATTCAAAATGTTCATAAATTCCAAAAATTCCATAAATTCATAATTCCAAAAATTTATTTCATAAATTCAGCTTAAAATTGTGTATCCATATGTATGTGTTTGTATAAAACAAATATAATCCCATACTTATGCATAATAATTCTACGGCATGTTATACTAAAGAACAAATAGAATTTCCTAAAACTCCCTGTTAGTGTTCAGTATAATGACTGCCTGGTAATTCAATCAGCATCACCACTCAAACCTTTTAGTGCCCAAAACACCTTGTTCCCATTCACCTACAAGCCACAAGTCTATTAGACAATGACCATTCTTTATATTCTATTTATTACAGCAGTTTTGAAGATATTTTTAAAACTGCAAAATTTATTTGAGCACTTCTGTTGTTACTTTAAAAACTAAAATGAATTCAAAATCTTACAGCCATAACTTGAAGTCAAGCATGTAGATCTTAAAAAGTTCTTGTTTTCCTATATCCCTAACTACATTTAATGATAAATTTATTCATCAGATAATTTATTTTGTTGTAAATATGGATATAAAATATTTCATATGTATACACTTCAACAGCAAATATTTTCTTTTAAGTTTTTCATTTGCATTTTTTATAATGGTGGAAAAATAATTTTGTGCATTTTATTTATGAGCATCTGTGTTGTGAAAACTTTTTTCATAAAAATCAAGCAAGTGTTTTGACCAATAAAGTGTTGTTGCAACAAATTATATGGGTTGCAACAAATTATATATTGTACTTTTTAGAATATAAAGCTGCCATGGAGAAAATACGCTTTGTGACTCCTCACTTACTTCTAGGGAATTTGAAAATATCTGTTTCTTTTAACTACATAGAAACACAGATCCATCATATCAGTCATTGAGCCAGGTGTACACTTTACATTTTCAGTGCAATCAGGTATGACAAAGGCTGTACATGACACACCGGGGCCAAAGGAGTTTTCTACAGGAAGTAGAAAGTCACCCTCCCATGGATGCTTGGGATACATGATTACACAGTTTCTTTTTTGTTTTACTCACTCTTTGACATTTACCTATTTTGTTGCTTTTCATAAACTTTAAGCTTGGTTAAGATTTTTATTATGTAGAATAATTTGTAAATTTGTGTTCAGACTAATGTATGATTGTTTCCTCAGATTGTACTTCTTCTGAAAGGGGCTCATTCGCCTCAAATCACAGTATTACTGTGTCTAGCTGGGTAAGGAAGAGAGGGAAGGGGGACACAGAGAGCTATTACAGATCTCCACACTTGCTTCATTGCTTCTGGCTTATTCTCCTCTTTCTTATAGAAAGGAAACTGGGCTCTGGCCTCTTGGGGCCAGCATCTACATATCCTGTCACTTCTTTGGGCTGAGGAGAGGAGCGAGTGTTGGTTATGTGCTCACCAGAAGGAAGTTTGAAGAAGTTGCATATCTCCCAAAGAAACAAGTCTAACTTTAGACTTCCATTTGGCAATGTACTTACAGTATTGCATACAAAAAACCCCCCAAACTGCCTAATGTTTCTAGCACATTTCTCACTCCCAAACTCCCTTCAGGTCCCTGTTAAAACAGACCTCATCAAAGAGGCTTTCTGTAATTGCTTCCTACCACACCATTAGCCATGTGCTATTGTTAAAATCTAGAATGTCCCCCAAAGACCTCCGTGCCCAGAGGTAGGGCTTTTGGAAAGTGATTGGATCATGGGGTTGCTGTACTTACCCATGGCTTTGAATTCTGAGCTAAATGTGCTATTACGAAATGGGGCCTAGTTGGAAGTGGGCCACTGGGGGATGACCTGAAAGGATGTATCTCCCTCCCTGGATCCTCCCTTCTCTCTGTGTTTCCAGACCGCCATGACATGAACCACTTTCTGCCACCAGGCCCTTCTACCATGCCCTTTCTGGCTTGGAGCCTACCAACCAGGGACTGAATCCTCTAATAACTGTGAGCCGGTCAAAACAAATCTTTTCTCCTTTAAGTTGCAGCTGTTAGGTATTTTGTCCCAGCAACAAGAAAGTGACTAAGACAACATATTTAATTTTTTTTCATAATAGTTCTTGTAAAATATACACCCACCTGTTTGTTCATGGTGCATTCTCTGAAAATAGATTATTTTAGTATCTGTAGTATTCCTGTTGCCCTCACCAATTTCTGACAGAGACAGACTTAGAAAATATGTGGTGAATGTTGAGAAGTGTTTGAATTCTAGGTGTAGAGAATTGGCTTCGTAGGGCCCTCGAGCTTTGAGACTCTGACTGGCAAAGCCTGGCCATGATTTATATGACATATTTGCCATGGAAAGATAATGAAAGGAATGAAACTTGAACCCATAAGGTAGTGTGCAGAGCTAGTGAAGGCTCTTGCTGCTCTGTCTCACTGTACTCCAACCCTGTCCTTGTTCTAGAACCATATGTTACTTAGCTCAGAAATCTCTAGGGAGACCTGTTTACTTCTCAGGCTTTCCTTTGTCTGTGTTGGATAATGAACTGACCATTGTTACAATCAGCTAGTATTTTTGTTTATTTGTTTGGTTGGTTGAGACAGGTCTTATTGTGTAATTCAGGCTGGCTCTGAAATTGCTACATAGCCCAGGCGGGCCTTGAAATTGCATTCTCCTGCCTCAGCCTCTCATGTGTTGCAAATACATGTGTGGGCCACCATCCCCAGCTCAGCTAATTCTTAAACTACACCATCTATTCCAAAAATTTCTCCAAATAATGATATCCATCTTTGATTCACAGAATGTATCTAAATTTCCTTTTTATATTTGTACTTTTATAGACTTTAAATGATTATGAAACTACATTCTTGAAAGGAAAATTAGCTGAGTACTTTTGAAGAAGCTGAACTTTTGGACAAACAATGTAAGGCCTTATATGGAATAACAGCTACTCTCTCAAGCTAATAACTGATAGTCTTTCTGTTAACATTCTACTTGAATAATTTTTAAGTTTTAGAATAGCAAAAAAAAAAGAATGAAAAGTACTCTTTTGGTGATTATTTTCAATGATTATTTTTTATTTTCATTCTTATATAACATCAACTAATTTTTCTCTTTTCAAATGCTTGCTACCTCCATCTCTCACTGGGTTGACTGGCCCATTAGTGAAATCTAGTAATTAGTTGGAATTCAGTTGCTACAATGGAAAAATATGTGCTAATTATGGAAATTATATTAAAATGTCATAGAAAAACTCTGAAATAATTTTAATGGCTATATCAAAAATGCTTTATTCAAGACACTTTGATCATTGTACTCTTTTCATAAAACATGTCAATGGATGCAAAATAATATAACCTACAATATGTTTTTTGATAATTGGAATATTTTATAAACTATTACTATGTCAGACATCAAATGAACACTTGGAGAATTTTTCTCAGTGTATCCTGGAATTCTTTTTAAAAGAAAAGTGTTCAGATTGAATACAATATTGAAGTGTAGCTATAGTCTCATTAGTGAAATAAGTATTGTTATGATTGGAGAAAATGAGATAATTAAAGTTTGATTTGAAACAATTTAATAAGTGTAAGTTAACCAAAGATATACTTTTATAATTTTTAATATTAGTATCAGTTTTAAGTGTTACACAAAGTACTTTCGAACATGAATTATTTCATAGACTTTTATCTACACCGTAGTCATGTCAGTTTCATAAGTAAAAGTCTACATAGAGAAAAAAAGTAAAGCCAGAGAAGTTTAGTAATTTTCTGTACCTCAAAACATTGACTGTGTTGTTGAAAATTCATAGACCCTGCCTGAGAGTGACTTGGTAAGACCCTGTCTCAAAATAAAAAATTTAAAGACAGGCTGAGGATATAGCTCAGTGTGAAGGCCCTGGGTTCAATCCCTAGTATCAAGAAAAGAAAAAAAATCATTTTGTTAATTTCCTCCAAGAAAAATTGTCATTATAAAAAAGCCTATACTACTTATGATGTGTATTAAAGGAAATATTAAATATCATATTTCGTTTGTGAACATGCTTTAATTCTTTCATTTTGTTTTCACTTCTTGGATGTCGTAGACCTTGTTTTATTTTTCTTGGTGTTGTGGTCAGCACTTACCACAGTGTTTCAAATGTAGTCTGTGCTCAAACGAACACTGAATGAATAAATGAGTGAAAAGAACTTCCTTAAACATATTATCACTCACTTAATTTTTTTGAAATTCTAATGCTTGAAACTCTAAAATATAATTTTGTATATTAGCATATATTTTACCTAAAACAAAATCATTAGAACTTTTTCTTGCTATTATAAGGAGTGATCTCATTGAATATATGACCTCTGGTTTTGCCTTCTCCACTCAGATTACATGATGAGAGTCTTCTTCTTTCTCACCCAGGGTTCTAGAAGAGGGGCCAGAGATTTAGCTCAGTGGCACCACACCTGCCTCACAAATGCAAGGTCCTGAGTTCGATCCCTGGTACCAAAAAAAAAAAGATAGGACCAAGGTTCTAGAAGATACTTATACTTGATTAAAGCAAAATAAAAGGAAGCTCCCAAAAGCTCTTCTGGGTAGTCACGTCCAAATAGAAAGCAATCTCAGTCCTGAATGGCCCATTCATGATGGTTGGGAGTAGACACAGATTTTAATGTTTTGGACCATTCATTCAAGTTTTGCAAATAACTTAGTTTCTTTTTTATGAATGCTTTTAATTACATATTTCTTGGTCAATTCTTTATTGATAATTAGAATGAATTACTTTACTTCAATCCATAAGTTTGGTAGGCATATGAACTTGTTTGAAAGTCAAACAATTTTAAAGATAAATAAAGTAACATTATTGAAAGAGTGGTGTTATTTAGGAACTGATTTCATCTCTTACTTCAGTTTGCTCTTTTCTTGGAAAGAGCATAATTTTAGAATTCTGACCTAAATCCATAATGTATGCAGTATTTTTGCCATCCTTTATAAATCAACTAAATGCAGTGGCAAGTTGATGAGTTTACAAAGTGACTAAATTTGTTACATATATTTGGGTTTGTCTTTATTTAGTCTTCTGAGTGCTGTGTAAGAATATATTTATTCACACTTAGATATTTGGATAATGCATTAGAAAATCTTAAATAGAATACTATATGCTCAAAATTATTCTTTAAGTTACCTATATATCTATCTTTGTATTTTTAAGATTGCAGATCTTTTTCCTTTTTTCTTCAGGATAATAAAACTCTATATTTCATTCTACTACATAAGATGGCCATAGATAATATCTAATCTATTTCTTTCTCAACTATAGGATTATTGTCATTTAATTTTGACAACACAAAACATTTCTACAGCTATGGCTGGATGATCATTCACATCTTTTATTTCTTGTATACTTCCTTTAGAACCTAATTTTTGGTTTGCATCCATGGAAAGATTAAAAAAGTACTGTATTTAAAATATTTAATTCTAATTGTGATACAAATATAAATGTGCATGTTTAAACAATGTAGAACTAGAGAATATATGTAGCAGGAGTAATTCTTAATGAAATATATAAATATATAACTGTTGCATATCTTTGTTTGGTAATTGTTCAAATCTTTTTGAACAAATTATCACTGCTTAGTGATAGTTTATTATGGCATTTCTGACATGACCACTGAGGCACATTAGAATAAATGACAAGATAATCTGGATTTAGGCATAAATTTAACCCATCTTCTAAAGATTGGCCATCTACTTGACCTGTTTCTGTCTCCAGTCTTCTACAGTGGATTGGACAGTAATCAAGGCCAAGTCCATTACTACTTAGCTTCGACTATGGAGATCCACGTTAGGCTATCGAGTTATGTCCCTACAAATGTATGGAGAAAAGGATGTTGTCATTCAGAAAATAATTCTGAGTGGAAATTAAGATGAAATTAAAAGGAGATGATCAAAAATGAGATCAGGAGAACTGAGAAATCTCAGGAAAACTACAAGTAGACTGAAGACAGTTTTCCTGTGCATTGTTACAGACTGATTGTCAAACAGGATGTATTTCCAAGAATTTATAACAGTCACTCTATAGAGTCTGCAGAAGCCCCTTAAAAAAGGAGATAGGGACCTCAACCAGCTCCACCCACTGTGTAGCTTGTAGGTTTGCTGACTTCCATCATGAAGAATTTTCAAGATGTGTCAGTGAGAGGCATAAAGAGGTTTATAAGGCGTAATTTTAAAAGTGCACACTCAAAGCAGTGTGAGGGCCCTCAAGGGAGAGCTGAATTATGGCCTGGGTTTGGGGTTTTATGTCATCTTGGGGGTGCCTTGTGATGGGTCATCTAGCATGTTGTGTTCCTATTGTCTGTCAGGTCACCCACTTGGCAGGTGTTGTGAGAATGCAAACAATTTACATGTGTTTGAAATTGCGATATATTGCTCAGAAATACTGCTGCTTTCTAATTGTCATATGTTATGAAATATCACCTAATTTGATTTTTTCCTCTCATCATTAAAAATGTATTACCTACTCTTAGCACCTGGGCTTCACAAAATGGACAGCAGGCAGTAGCTGGCCTAAAGTTGCTGATCCCTGCTGTAGCGCAACAGCTACCTTCTGATCAATACTGCCGATCAGTGCGTATTGAAATTGAAGGAACAATGTCTCATAGTAGTGTTAATTTTACCTTTCATCTCTCACTAAATGTGTGGTATGCATGATCATAATACTTTCTCATTCAGTCATGATATTAAATAAGATTATGTCAAATATTTAGCAAAATAAATTAAAATTATTCAACAAAGTACCTACTACTGTAGATAATAAATAACAATGTATAATAGCATTAATATATACAATAGTATATAAAGCACAATGTAATTCTTTAATACAGAATGCATATATAAATTATCTAAAGCAATTGAGTATAAATGTGTGTATGTATATATAGATATTATTATTTTATAACTAACAGATATCTAATATCCTATCCAACTGGAGTTTTGTTTTTTTTTTTTGTACCAGGGATTAAACTCAGGACCTTGTGGTTGTAAGGCAGGCAGTGGAACCACTGAGCTAAATCCCTGGCCCCTTGGAGTCCATTTTTATTAACAAAGGAAATTATCTTAGAAGGCTTAATATATGTTTTAAACAAACGTGTTATAAATATTTGATAAATAACAACTCAATATCTTACAAATAAATATACATGAATTTTTGTTACAAAAGTAAGATAGCTGTATTTTATCATAAAATAAAGTAGAAACTTATTTTCTTGCTAATATACTATTATAAAACATATCCCTGGCTTTTGCTTTTGAATTATTAAGATCACAGAAAATGATAAATTGAGAGTTACGACATAGTAAGGAAGAAAGCAAAAGAGCCCTTGGATATGGTGGAGAAGAATCATCTCTTTATAGCTCCAGAATTTTAAAACATAAATGCTAGATTCATTTTCTCCTCCTTAAGTGTGAGAAAATTGCCTTTCAAAGACAGGAAAATATAAAAATGAATATAAACACTTAGATTTCCTTATTTTCTTTGACTACCAAATTTTACTCATATGTAGCATATTATCAAAATAATCATACAGAAATTTATTTAAAACATATTTTGGGATTGCTTTTCCAGTTTCCATAATTTTGAGAATGAAGATTAGAGAGGAAGCACCCTTCCCAATGCATGTCTCTCCATTACCAGCAGTGTTTTTCTACATTCATTGGTACTTAGAGATCATATTATTTGTGTTAGTATTTTATATTTGTCTCCTGTTGACAATGGAAAAAATATCAGGTGACTTTTAATTTATGAGCTTCGCTCTCATTTTCCAAATTGTATTCTACAGTCTTCCTCCCTGTAAGCTAATAACAGTGACACATGCAGTGAAAGATTTTTCTCCTAAATTAGTGGTATGAACTGCATAGTGAGTAGATAAAGTGACTTGAATTATTGCCCCTAATTTACTTACATAATATAATTATTAGTGCACAGTTCTATTCTATTAGACTAGCAGGAAATTCAGTCTTAGTAATCATTGAGATATGTCATTCTGACCTATGCCTCTCACTTAGGCCAGGTACGCTACCAAAGCATTCTAAATCATTCTCCTGTCAAGTCTTTACTGGCTTCCACAAAGACTGGCGATTCTATGGCATACTCACAATCTGGAGATCTTTGCTGAAGCTGAAGCCCTGTTCCTCAGTTCCAACTTTCGAGGAAGTATAACCCAAAACAATATCTGTACCCAACCCATACATCCTCCTGGCAAAGGTCCTGGGCAAAGAGAACACTTTATAATCGAATAAGTATTAAACCAGAATATGATGCATAGCATGGACACTCCAACACATTGCAAAGACAGAAAGACAGTCTTACCTTATGGAGCTAAGAGGATACAACTCATCTCATATATGTTCTCAAGATAAGCAGGAACTGGTCCTCAAGTAAGCGGATTTAGCAGCACCTTCACACAGAGATCACCCTGGATTCAGGAGGCAATTGGTGTGACCATTTGTAGTAGTTAACTGGCTTTCTCCAGAGGAAAAAAGTCAGCTTCTCCTATCTTTTTGATAGGAGGTACATTTCAAGGTGGAGAAAGTAGCTGATGAAGTCTGCTTCTTACCACTACGTGACAGAGAAAATGGTTCCATTAGGAATAAGAGATGACCATGCTTGAGGTGACGGTCGTGGTGACACGCAAGTGATTGGATCATCTTGGAATTTTATGAACTGGAAAAACATCACTGCCTCCCTGGATTTAGTTTTCTTATAAAAATGGGAATATGCATATTGTCTATTACTTATTTCTTAATGCTGTTACACAGGTAAAAATAGTAAATGTTTGCTTTTAGAAAATTATCTTTTTACAATTACAAGGGGTTTTAATTTATATTTTCTTACAAATGACTGACTTTAGCACAGAAAGATAGTATGAACTTTCACTAGAACGCTCATCTTGCTCATCTAATGCAGTTGGGACCCTCAGATTTTTTTTGTCTCAACATTGATCAAATCATATTTCCTTCACTCATTGTAAACTGATAAAAAATGGGCAATTCAGCTCCTTTAGCTTGTAAAATGATTACTGCATTTAAACATTACAATAGGGCAACCAAGTAGTGTTAAGCAGTATCTGTGAATTGTAATAAGCAAGTTACACATTGGAAGTTCACACTGAAAAACTAGATTATTTCTTACTTTTGATTTCCACTCAAATATCTTAATCTATGACTTTTCTGTGATATTCCTTACACATTTTTTGCAAACTTTTTTTCAGGATGAGATCATTTTATATTTTAGACAAATAGAATTAAAAACCACTTTAACTAGTTAGAAATTTTAGAGATTTCAACAGATTTTGTTTCACTTATTCTGGGAAAAATTAGTTACTCTTTTTCCTTCTTTGTGATCTTGCTGAGTGTTTTGAAGTTACCTTTTTTTCAATATATATTCCAATTATTTGTGTCAGCACAAACTCCGTGGGTAGGTCATTATTTTAAAAACTTATTATTCAATAAGCTTGTATCACATTTACTTGTAAATGGTGTAAGCCATTCTCAGCTACCTTTTTGGAATTTTTTGGACACCAGCTTTACTTTTCAGAGAAAAGCATATTTTACCTCATTCATATATTCGTTCGTTTGCTGCAAAGTTTGATTCTTTTTAGGTCAATATTTTATCAATGTTTGCTATGCAGTTAAGCATAAATTGTATATATTCCACATCCATTTTAAAGTATCAAGGTAGAAACTGATTATGAAAGTAGGTCATAATGATGAGTAATCTCTGTAGAGACATGTGTTTTGGAGATTTTGTGCATTTTGATCCACCAAATTCCATTATAACAGTATCAGCATTATGCAATTACTGTATATTTTTAATCTTAAAGCTCTTATTTTAGTTAGTATTTATTCTTCCACAAACAACATATTTCTTTAAAATATATTTTGAACTACATACTTGATAACCATTCAGCCTGTAAGCACAAAGCTCAGACTCACAAACTACTTGAAAAGTTTATAAAAAGTCAAAGAATTTAAAATTTGATATTCTTTGAGAAAAAGAATATTTACAAGTCCATAATAATAAATGGGAAAAGGGTGCAATATTTGTTTTTTAAACAAAGAAATTGGAAAATGTTCTTTAAAATAAACTTTGAAAGACTCCCCAGAATATGAAATGTTCTAGATTATGTCTAAGAAATTTGAGAGTCCAGAAAGGGTAAAGTTAAGAATGAGAGGTTGTTCTAAGAAAGAAATGGAAATTCATCAATTGAAATTGGGTCGTTTTTTTAGGCATGAATTATCTATGATGTTCTTTTAAGACATCTTTTTGACTCTTGGTGTCATTTAATGGAGAGATAGCTATCCCTTACATCTGCTGATGATGCAAATTGTGATTAGCAAAGAGAAGTTCATTAATCTTAATTCTCCAACATCAAATGATTTATAATTTTCTCATAGTGAACAGAATGAAAAGAAGACTGGTTTGTCCTTTAAGATAAAACATGAGTTTGGTTATCCAAATGTGACCAAATGAGCAGGTGTGACAATAGTGTCAATCACATCATAGAATTAATTTGAAAAAAAGTCTATCATTTCAAAATATCACCAACCATGGCATCTATTCTCAGTTGTATGTGTATTATACATTTCAATGTTTTTATTTGATTGTGACAAAACACTACTATTACTTCCATGTGACAGAATGGGGAGACTTAGTTACAGCAGAGTTGCTCAAGGTCATGATTGGCTTGCCTCTCACTTCCCTTGGAGAAAATGCTTACTCAAATCTGGTCACTTTCCAACTCTGGATTAGTGCATATGTTATCACTTTTTGAAGGGCTTGGTTAAATGTAAATTTCTTGGACCATACTCAGAAACTTCATTTCTGTAAGTTTGAGATGAGGCAAAAAAAATGTGCTTTTCTAACAGGTGGATCCGTGATACCTGTACTGGTCCAAGGACCATACTTTGGAGAAGCACTGATCCATGCTGTTGTGATTTGGATCTAAAATATCCCACAAAGGCCAATGTCAGGGCTTTTGGAAGTGATCAGATCATCATACTTTCATCAGTAGATTAATTCCATTAATGAGTTCATAGCTGAATAGGCTGTTAGGAGGTGGGGTCTTATCTAGGGCAGTGGGACTTGGGAGACATGACGTTGGGGACTGTATTTTTGTCACAAGCCCCTTCCTGTCAGGCTTTCTGGCTCTCACTCTGCTTCCTGATTGCCATAAGGTGAGCAGCTTTCCTTTGGCACTCTTGTCTGCTATGATATTTCTACCTTACCACAGGCTTAAAAGCAATGCAAATAGCTGACCATGAACTAAAACCTTTGAAACTGTGAGCCAAAATAAACCTTTCCTCATTTAAGTTGTTTTTATCAAGTATTTTTTAAAAGTAACAAAAAGCTAACACAAAGATAAACTAACAAAGCATTGTTGAATACTCTCTGTTACTTCTTAAACAGAGTGTAGTGGAGTAAAAAAGTAATAGCTCCTTTACACAAAATTCATTCTTCTATGAACTTTACCTTTTTTGAGAAACAAATAATAAATATGAAATTAAAAAGTTAACAAGTAACTTGATCATCTTTGTGGTATTAACAAGCTAGCCTTGTATATATTCTTATAGCTCTTAAAGGTTGTTTTGTTAGTTGTTGTAAAGTTGTATTAGAAGAAAATAAAAGAGACTGCTCCAATTGGACAGGTACCTTGAGTGGGAAGCATTCGGCAGCTTCAGGGGACAGTCAAAAGCAGAAAAACAGACACAAGAATGTATCTGTCTAGGTCTGGATACGTACCTTATGTAGGTCTATGATATGTAGAGTCCTATGTTGTACACAGTACAGTCCCATCCATCGGGAGTCTACTGTGGTTTTCAGTGGTTGCCACATGATAAAATATTTCTGATCCTTACAGGGATAGCTCTTGGGAGAGAAAGGAACATGGGATTTGGAGTCAAACAGGGTGGTTCCAAATCCTGTCTCTTCTACTTACTAGCCAGGCATGACACTAAGTTTTCTGCAATTAGGGTTTCTTGTCTGCGAGGAGTTCTAGCAACCATGTCCAAAGATGGAGTAAATAATGAAAGTGGGAAAGGTCCTTAGCAGGATAACCAGCATAGAGTAGAGATCCAAGCCTCTCCTTTGCTATTCCCAAGAGAATGGACCAGGCAAGGTCAGATACAGATTCAGGCAGAACTTGACTCAGATACTGGTTGCTTACCTCCTAACTGGGTAATTTCAGGTAAACTACTTGAATCTTCAGTGCTCATGTTTTCTTATTTGTAAAGTAGATAAACACTAATACCTATTTTTCTGGATTAGTAGAAAAATTATCAATAATATACATACAATGCCTCATATATGTTGGGCCTTCAATAAGTAATAATTGTAATAATTATTTTTGGCATTCTTGATATCTTCCTTTTAAGACAATACTGCAGCTCTCTCATGTTTGAAAAGATGTGTATCCTAAATACAAAAAGTTAAAGAGAAACTAACTAAAACATAACAAATGTATTTCAAGTCATAAAACTTCAGCAGTCCAAGAGAGTTTATTAATGATAGTTCTGGTTTTTATCACTTTATGCTTAAAAATGTTTAAGCCTTATCTTTACTGAGAAAGGCAAATATTTACTTTAATTTTATGATTTTGATTATGATATATGTACACATACACACATGGATTATACATATATATGTACACACATGTGATATATATATATATATATATATATGGATTTTAACTTTTTTATATTCTCAGTATGCACATAGCTTTATATCATTACTCTTATAACATTAACTCATATACATTGACATTGGGTTGGGAATTTGAGATTTTATGCTGTAATGCTAATATTATTGCCAACCAAAAAATATAGAAAAACACTTAAATCTCTGGGCTTAGAAGCATAACATAATTAAAACTTGAGTTCTCTACTCAAAAATTTTATGATTTAGAATGATCACCTTAAGCATTTTAGACCTCAGTTTCTCATCCAAGAGGGGTATAATAAATAATCTACCCTCTTGGTGCTTTGAGGGATGATTACTATCATTTGTAATGTGCCTAACATAATGCATGTTACCAATTCCCAGTAAGAGATCATCTTGTTTATTTTGTGATGCACTGTCACATCTGATAGTGATAATAATGAAATTCGATCACTTGGTGTTCAATAATTAGTTTTTAAAAATGCTGATATTGTCGCTAGTCTCAAGAACACCACACTTAATGGGTTAAACAAACATAAATAAATAAATGAATACCAGTTAGGGTCACAAATGCTCTATGTGTTTTGAATATAAAGAAATGAAAATTAGATTGACAGAAAATTCAAAGTTAATTGAACAATATCTTCAGTGTTCTGAGACAAATATTCTCTGAATCCAGAGTTCTGTAATTTATTGTGAGTACAAAATTAACAAATTTTTTCACAAAAATATTCAGAAATTTTATATCTTATACATTCTTGCTAAGAAAACCACTGCAAAAATTTTTACAACAAAAGGATTCATTAACATTTATTACAGGACTGAAAATGATTTGATATAGAAAATCTAACACCATAATTCAGTGTAACAAACAAGTGAAGGAGAAAAATCACTAATGAAATCAGTAGATATTTGAAAAACACTTGATAAAATCAACAACCATTTCTAATAAAACACCAAGAAAGTAAGAACATAAAGCCTCTAAATATGAATAGGAACATTTACCCAGAACTAATGGCAATTATTATTTTTACAGATGAAATACTAAAATCATATTTTTAAACATTGGATATGATTATTATCTAACTTAGCTTTGGACATTTTGGTTAATGTAATGAGACAAGAAAATAAAATAACTAGCAAAATAGAAAAAGTAAATATGTATCTTTTTGTTGCCTAAAATGTATACCAAAATGAAAATCAATGAGAAATTTAATGAAGTGGATAAATATAAAAAAATTGCAAAACCCAGTGAACGTACCACAATTTATTTAATATTGAAGGGTTTCAAGTATTTTTCCCACTAAGAACAACACTACATTAAATATACTGGTGTATATATCCATAGTAGTGTATTATACTTAGGAATAAATTCAGAAGACTAATCACACCTAATGTACTAAGGACTTTGAGAAATGGCCATTATTCCACATTATTCCACAGCTTATCTTAAAGAGCAAGTTTTTCGAATCTCTGAATATTTTTAATGAGTGTACCATGGGCAGTGCTACTTTTATGTTTGTAAATTCTCAAGAAGTTATGTATGAATAGGATTGGTAGTTTATAACAGCTAAATAGAAAACTACACACGTATGTAAATTTACATGCATGTACATTTATATATGTGTGTGTGTATTTGATTGTATATTTTATAATTTGGAAAGGACATATATGAGGAGATCTGGGTTTGAACAGGACTCTAAAGGCCCTACAAGAGCTGAGATCTTCTCCACCGCCCCCACACCTCAATCTCATCCATTTATGTACTTCTCCACACAATCCCCTTTCCGCAGGCTAGCCTCTTTGTTGTTGGCAGACCTACCACCTAGGGCCTTTCCACGTGTAGCTTTTTGGCCTGAAGTGGGCCTTCCTTCATTCATCAGCCTGGCCTAGAGTTGGTGCTTCTGCTTACTTGGCACCTCATCAAAGAGGCCTTTCCTGACAGCTTCTAGAAGGTTCCTGTCCACCCATTGCTCCTGCCCTAATCCTTCATTCTGATTTACATTTCTTACAGCACTACGTAACACAGTATCTATTGTCAGTGTGTGTGATAATTGTCTGCTGCTTTCCACTAGAATGCAAGGTTCATGATAATGAGGGTTTATTGCTTCTCATGGGCCTCATTAATATCTCGCACATTCTGGCAACAGAATAACATGCACTGAATGTTAAATGAGTGAACTAGATGGAAACGGTGACCAGATTTTGTATGAAAGGAATATTTCAAATTTCAGTTTTTAATCTATACAATGCTTCATTTTTAATCTTTTTTCAAAAGAATATATTTCTATGCACCAGTGTTTTATTAAGTTATTTTTTAAAAATCACAGATCAAATGCAAATCTACATCTCACTGTTTCAAACTAATCTAGGAAGCATGTTTTTAGTTTTATTCCAAAGCTCATAATAAATTAAAGGATCTCATTTTAGGTAAGGTAAGACATGTGAAGATTAATTTAAGATACTATCTGGATAGTCATGAAGAAAATAGGTTTTATTGTATGTAATTTTGCAGGATAACTGTAGCATTGATCTAGACAGGGAAGAGCATCCCTTATTTCTACTACTCCTATGGAAAAAAATGTTCCTCTTTCTTGTGGAAATCCAATTTCAGACCAATTGGAACTACATTGGTTTAGCAGACCATTTTAATTAGAGATTTATAGTAAACAATAAAGAGATTTTAAAGTATCAGTTAAAAATAATTTTAAAAGGCTTATTTTACCGCAACATTTTGATTTCAGAAATATCACTTGAACTGTCAACATATCAAAAATATTTTCTTTACAACACTGTTCTTAAATTTGTAATTATTAGTAAGAAATACTGTTGTTCAAATTTGTGGATATTCCTTTCTAGCAGTGATACAAGTGAAAGTTAGAAATTATGTAACAGTTTTTTAAAAAGTAGTCTGTAGTAGTAATATGCAGGCCTCTTATTCTTCTAAGGTATGTCAGAACATTTGGAATTCTTAAAGAATACTTTTAATATTTTTTCCTAGCAAAAGTTACAAAGCAGTAGGAAGAGAAAAATCTCAATTATGCATGTATAATATAAATTATAATTAAATATTTCCACTTAGTGTGATTATTTTATTTCAAACATTGTGCCTTAAGGTCTTTAGCATGGTTATTTTGTGTGTGTGTGTGTGTGTGTGTGTGTGTGTGTGTGTGTGTGTGTGTGTGTTTGGTACCGGGGATCAAACTCGGGACTTTGCACTTTCAAGGCAGGTGCCGGAACCACTGAGCTAAATCCCTGGCCCTTTAGCATGGTTATTTTAATTTTCTACCAGGAAAGGAGCCGCCTGTAAGTATGGTAGTGCTGTGGATCCATTTCAGCTCAGAGGTGTTCAGACCAGGAAAGAAGACACCTGGGCCTGTAATTTCCATCTTCAGGTTGTCAAAGACTAGAGACCATCTTAGTTCATACTTACATGTCTCTAAGAGACATCAATGTCTCTATAATATGTAGTCAAGCATGACTGTTGTTCTGTCCTGTTGATGTCAAGAGATCCTTTTCATACAAAGTGCATAGTCTTGCCAAGGACATGGGGTTGAGAAAAGAAAGGATCAAGTCTTGGGAGCAACTCTCCATAAGAGTCATTTCTTAGGGTAGTGATGTTTTCTCTTCCTTTGGCATGGCAGAAAAGAAGCTTGGCAATTTACTAATTTATCCAACTGATGATATGTAGATGATATGATCATACGTAGATTGTACACATCTTATATTTTAGGTTGGCATGGATTCCAGTATTGCCAAAACTATTTTGAAAGATCTTTCCAAACATCCTATAGAAATAGTTTCTCACTATTTTTACTAATAGGTAGTTTAACAAGCTATTTGAAACAGACCCATAAAGTTAGCCATCTAATATGCAGTTACAGGTTGGATGAAGAATCACTTAGAAGAGACTGAGTTGATGAACATGGCCAAGAAAGATGTGGGGAAGTGTGCTGATTCCTTCACGGGAACTGTAGCAGAGCTTGAGAGGAGGACCCCTGTGCTATGAGACTGTCCCATCACCATTTCCCTCCAAAAAGTGTTAAATACACTTCTACAGACTGTGTATTTAACTCAAATGGCTAGAGGATCTTACAGCCTATTGGAGGCATACCTGGGTAGTTTAGAGAGTTCACTTGAGGCAAAGACAGCCTTAAAGAACATTTCCCTAAGAATGACAGTGCTTAATGGTGGCCAGTATGCCTAGCATTCAAAAGGGTCAAATTTCTCTTCAAATAAAAGAGAATGAAGGGCTGGGATCTAGCTCAGTGGTGCCATGCCTGCCTTTCAAGCAAGTGCAAGGTCCTGAGTTTGATCCCCGGCACAAAAAACTAAATAAATAAAAAATAAAGAGGAAGGTATCAATTCATCTTTAAAAACATTTTATAAAGGCACTTAAATTTCACCACATAATCTAAATGACACAAGGAATAGTGAATACTGAAATTCTAAATATTTAGACAGATATTTAAAGGTGGTGAAAAATTCCTTGGTGTCATACTTTTAAAATGTTTTTTCAGAATTCAATATGCTTAAGCTAGTGTTGGCATAAAGGAGGCTTGTGATAAAAATTAAAAGTCACTAGAAGTGGATTCAAGGTGTCGGTTCTCACCTCCTCTGACCTGTTAATGAAATGGGGGTACTGGTGCTGAATGGTGTTAGATTAGGTAGCCTTCCTTCATGTTCTTACCTTAGGCAATGAAAATAATAATTTTCCATCTTTTTACAAAATACTTCAAGTATGCTTTCAAAATAATTATTAGAAGTGACATTCTGTATTTGCTTTAGTTACTAGTGGGCCTTTTAATTTTTTTATGTATTACAAGTATCACTGTTTGAAAATTTATAAACTGAGTATATGAATGGAATTAATTTTGTCATACTATAAATATAAAGCAATGGGAAAAATAACATAAGTTACCTTTTTTAGATAAAAAATAACATTAAGTTAATTCTTATCGTCATTACTTTATAGAGTGAAAATTGAGAGGTGTACCATTTTAAATGAGAATAAAATTCTTTATTTCTTGGAGCAAAATATGAGGTATTTTGCTGCCATTTTAAGAAAAAATCTTACTTTCTGACAGAAAGTAAGAGAACATTAAAAATAACCAGTATATATTTTAACAAGTTAGTCAGTAAATTTCTGGTCTATACTATGACCTCTTTCCTTTTCCTGGGGGAAATAGACAATTGCTTATTTATTATTTCTAAAATCTATCAGAACTCACTCCCATACCATATATAATATGAATGAAAATGGCTTTTTAGGAGTGGTTTCCAAATTCTCTGCATGAAATTGGTGAAATAACATTTTCCATTTGGTATACAGAAATGAGGTTAACTCCAGCCTAAAATTAAGCAGGAATCATCTTGCAGTGACAGGTGTTTTCTGCTTTGTTATGATATCATTTCCAAGGTAACTAAACAGCACCATAGAGAAAGGATTATGTTAGCAGGTATGAAACAAACAGCAGGAGAGCACTCTACAAAAACTTCGTAAAACCTTAAAAGTAGATGGCAGTTTTAGCAAACATTGCTTCCAGTAATAACATCTGTGGAATTAGGGAGGGGACATTTAACTGAATATATGAAATACATGGTGAAAACTAGGCCAATATTGTATCAGAAATAAGGGAATTTATGCAAACAGCTTTCTCCATGGTAAGATTTCTTAAACAAGCCATGTCTGTGGGTTCTTTGATGACCATGGCTGTGCTAGTTAGGATATGTTGGTATCTAGTGGATAAAACTGTCCAATATATAGGATTAATAGTGGTTTGGTGTGACTGTTCTCCTTTTTAATTAAAAGATGATTTCACTTATTATTAACATGTACGCTAGTCATAAAATTCCTTGGAATATGACGTTTCTCACAACCAAACAGAGAGATATGTAATTTCTTTTTAGATAGATGGCTAGCAGTAAATTCTTAGAGCAAAAGAAAGCATTTTAGAAAACTGGGGTGTGGACTTGGTCTTCTTTCTATTTGAATTACTAAGGCGTAAGATCATAGAAAGTTGCATAAGTGTATGGTTTGGGGGAAGGGACAATCAGTTTTAATTTAATAAACAAGCACTTTATGGGAGCTGGCATCATAAAGGAATTCCCAAACTCAATAACTGGTTTACAAAATCTTGACCAATGGCCATGTACTTGAAACAAGTGGCTGGTTCCAGAGAATAAGAGGCCTTGGTGCAGTAGAGATGGAAAGAAGAGATGTGACAGTGAAATCCAGAGATGTGACAGTGAAATGCAGGAATGTGCACAGTACTGCCAGCTTCTGTAGTCGTGGTGATGCCTGGGAGAAGGGAGAGGAGGGAAAGCCAACTCCCTGGAGAGCCAGTACACCTTCCTTTGTGCTGTAGATGTGTACAGTTGATGATCAGTGCTGCCTATGTAGATCAAAATGCGCTTTGAGCAGAAGATAGCGCAGAAGTAATTTTTGTTTGCTTGCTACTCTTTACATGTCTCGTTTCCCTATGTCTTTGTTTCATTTTCATCTTATATCCCAGGTTTCCATTTATGTCATCTTCCTCAAGTTATGGACATCTGATCTAGGCTAAGGGTCAGAGGGGCTAAATTATATTATTGCCATTAGAAGCCATTTTCTGCTTTTAAATATTTAAGAACCTAATAATTACAGCCAGAATTATTCTTGTATTTGGTTTAGTTATACCATGGTGACAGTCATAAATGTAGTTTGAAATCAGTTTTGCCTGGGATTTCCAGAGGCACTTAAGGACTTACAGTTGGAAGATGTGTATTCTATTTTAATGGAAAAAAAGTGACCAGCTGAATCAAGATAACAGTCCAAAGATGCGGTATTAGAGTTTAAAATTTATGAAGGTGTTTTGAGATGTTTTCTGAATTTCTCTCAGTCTTTTCTCCCAAACTGCCCAGATTAGTGTAGTGAAAGTTATCTCTATAGGCAAGAAAAACTTTCAGTCCTGATTATTTGAGCATCTCATAGTATTAATAAGTTCTTATATCAAATGATAGCCCTCACCATTGCAACATGGACTATTGTTTCTAATTCCCTCTTCTGCTATTCTCATGAGAGTAATATCTCTTCTTCCCTTTCCCAGTTCCCTTCCTCCTTCTGTTCTTCCTGACTTCCTCCTCCTATTCCTTCTCTATCTCTCTCCCTCCATAATATGCCTTTTCATATAAATAAAACTTTTCACTTAGGAAGGATAGTGTAAGTTGGATAGAAAATGCTCACTTTTAAACCCTGTATTTCATTTTCTTAGCCAACATTTTTATAGCAATTCCTATGTCCCAGGTATTATGCCACATATTTCACCAATATTAATGCATTTACCCCTCACAACATGCCTGTGAGGAGATGCCATAAATATGCTATTTACATACAAGGAGACTGGGTCATAGAGAAGTTGGGTAACTTGTCCAGGATCACAGCAACTGCTAAGTGACAGAGGCTGACTTGAGCACTGTTGCTATGTTCTTCTCCAGGACCTGTCTGCTTGCTTTTCTGGCATTTTTCAAGCATCTTTATATGATTCCATTCTTAACTGCTTTACCAACTTTGGATTTATCCTACACAACTCTCTTACATTCTCCTGAAGTATATGTGTACCATGGAAGTCTGTAGGCATGTCCGTGAGTGCTTTTGTGTGTTTGATATTATCACATCAGTGATGGAGATACTGCCATTAGTACATCCTTAAATTAGAAAGCCAGACATGCCACTCCACAATTCATGAGCCCTCTGAATCAATTTACTTACCTTCAAAGTAAGGGTGTTGGCTCACTGAATTTTTTCATCTTTAAGTTAGATCTGAATCAGGATGTATGTTGATTTGTAAAGCAACCAGTAAGAATATTTCTCCTCAATGTAAAGCACACTCTTGATTTTAGAGAGAAATGCACCCTAAGACTTTAATGACTCTCTAAGTTTGCTAGTATTACAATAGCATGTTATTCTCATAACAAAATACAGTAATAAAATGAATTAAATTTGTGCCTTGCCAATTATAATCTTGATTATCTCTAAAATGCTGAGTAAATAATGTATAAATTTATTATAATACATTATGCAATGAAATCAAAATCTGAACTCTTACATTATATAGGTAATAGATAATGCCACGTATAATATACCTGCTCAGACAAAATTGGGCTTTTGTACTTGTACTGGAGGAGAATATTCAGGAGGAAACTTTGGAACAATTTTGAAGATGGATGGAGAAAGCAGACCTAATATGATGGCCGGTTGTTCAATTTGATCACTGAAGAATATATATACACCCTAATAGCATGTATTATATCTCCTTAAATACATTATTTTTGAAATCCAACAAGGATAACAGTTGCATTTATGTGCTTATTTGTACAAGTGGCTCTAATGCTAGAGAAACTTTTCTTTCTGTACTTTAAAATGTTCAATATTTGAAATGTATAAGACATGAAAATAAATAATTTGTTTGCATGCCCTCTAAGTACAAAAAATGCAGGAGGAGAAATGGTTGTGAATATGAATTTTACCCAATAATGGCACAGAATTAATTATAAGCTTGAATATGCAAGTGATAATACCACTTTATAATATCTTTGCTGTTGTGTGAGCTGAATTATCTTTGCTTGGAAGACTGACTCCTGAAAATGAGCTATGTGTCTATATATCTGCCTACCCATATCTATGGATAAGTAGAACACCTTTATATGAAAGGATAAATACATGTTAGGAGGATAAATACATGTGAATAGAGTTATATATTTTACAAAAAGCAAAGTATTTTCCTTTTTCACTTTTGCTTGAGATTTTTCTCTCCTCCTAAAAGCAGTATGTTGCTGTGTTGACTGACAACTGAACAATGGATGAGTGTAAAGCCAATGGATTGATTGCAAGATGCAAATGAAGCAAACAATTCAAAAGAAATTTGCTGAGCATTAGTAATGCCCAGGGCATATGAGGTTAGCTATACAGTATGGAAAGAACCACATTTCAAGCCGTTTATAATTAATAGATATGATAACATACATCAACAGGAAGAGCAAAAATGCTAGAGACTAATGGAAAGGGAAAGAGCATCAATGACATGGTAAAGAAGTTAACAAAAGAGAAAGAATAGAATGACTAAGTGGACATCAGCAAGATGGGAGAATAGGAACTTTTTATGTCCTGCCCCTTCAAAAGTATCCACGTTGCCAATTCTTCAAACATGACAGTGCCTTGCGGGAAGTCTGGGAATTGACCAGACACACTGCACTGCACTGTGGGATCAGGAAATCCAAGAATGAAGAGGATAAGAACAGTTTCACCTTCTTTGCTCACACTTTCCCTCAAAGCAGCACAACTCTGTGCCATAAAATCCCTTGGCCTATAACTTCTCTCGTGGTAGAAGTGAGAGCTTCTGGCTCCCAGAGGTATGTGGGATGCTGCCCAAGAGGCTGTGCATTTCTTGCCTCTGAAGATTACTGAGATAATCGGCTCTGTTGATGGCTGGGAGCACAGAAAAGAGATTGTGGCCCCCATTAAGCACCCCGTGGAGTCCATTAGGCAACCTGAACACAAGACACTTGGGACATCTCAGCTGCAGACCCCTCCACCAATGAGCCCCTGGGCATCCTGAGTGGATTCCCGGGTGTATTTCTGGAGAAAGTACACACAGCTTGCACAGAGAGTTGGCTCCACTCTGTGGGTCTGGCAGAAAGCACACTAAGTTGAGAATTTGGGGTACCACCTGTGGGAATCCAATGTGTGGCTCTTGGCACCCAGACTGGTTTTTCAGGATAGAAAGAAGACAGAGAACCATAAAAGGCTACGGACAACCAAAGGATTCTGGAGAAAGAATAAAAGCAGGAGTATCATATTTTCTGGTTTCAAAACATATTAATAAGAAGAATTATCTTACAAGACAATGTAGTGCTTGCCTAAAATCAAGGACACAGACCAACAGAATAGAACAGAGGGCCCTGAAGTTGGTCCATAAATGTAATATCAATTTATCTTTGATAAAGAGGCCAAGAACACGTAGTGAGAAAAAAATATTCTCTGATATACAGTGTTGGGAAAACTGGCTTTACTCATGATTAAAAAATGAAATAGAATCCTTCTTACATCATAGACAAATATGAACTCAAAGTGGATTAGAGACTTAGACATAAGACTTGAAACTAGAAAACGCTTGTGAAAAAACAGGGAGAAATCCCCATATTGGTGTGAGCAATTGTTTTGGGGGTACGACACCAAAAGCATAGGCAAAGAAAGCAAAAATAAACAAATAGAACTAATCAAAGTACAAAGCTTCTGCATAGCAAAGATGGAATCAACAGAATAAAGAGACAACTCCCATATAGGAGAAAATATTTGCAAAATATACATCTGACAAGGAGTCAACATTCAGAGCATATAAAGAACTCAAAACCTCAGTAGCAAAACCCCTCAATAACTACGCTTAAAAATAAGCCGCAGACTAAACATTTTTCAAAAGAAGACATGTAAATGGCCAACAAGTACATATAAAAATGTTCACCATCAGTAATTATGAGGGAAATGCAAATCAAACCCACGCTATAATATCATCTCCCTCCAGTAAGAACGGCTGTTATCAAAAATGCAAGAGATAAAAAATTTTGGCAAGGGTGTGAAGGAAAAAGAACCCGGGCCAGGGATTTAGCTCAGTGGTTCCGCCACCTGCCTCGCAAGTGCAAGGACTGGAGTTCGTTCCCTGGTACCAAAAAAAAAAAAAAAAAGAAAAGAAAAGAGAACGCTTGCAGACTGTTGATGGGAATAATATAGGTTACTACAGCCATTCCAAAGAACAATATAGAGGTCTCTTTAAAAATTAAAAATAGACTTCATGATCTAGCAATCTCACTAATTTTTCTATGTCCAAATGAAGTAAAATCAGCCTGTTGAAGAGACACCTGCACTATTATATTTATTGCAATGCTATTCATAAGCGCCAAGAACTGGAAACAATTTATATGTCCATGAACTGATGAAAAAAATGGTTAAAGAAAATGAACATATACAGGATAGAATACTATTCAGCCATAATACATAAAACATAATGAAATCCTTTAATTTGGAACAAGACAGACAAAACTGAAGAGCAGTGTGTTAAGTGAAGTAAGTCAGGTATGGAAAGACAGCTACCACGTGATCTCATTTATGTGAAATCTAACAGCTGCTCTCATCGAATAAGACTAGAATAGTCGTTCCCACAGGCTGGGGAGACTACAGGGAAGAGGAAGATGAAAGTTTGTCCGCTGAGCACTGAGTTATAGTTACATAAGAGTAAAGACTTTGGGTGTTTTGTTACACAGGACTGTAACCATATCATACCCTGTATCACAAAAAGCTAGAAAAAAAGGATTTTGAATTTACCATAAAGAAATGGTAAATATTGAATGAGATAGATATGTTTAATCTTAAACATTGATATATACATGTATCAGAGCATCACACTATTCCCCGTTAATGTACACACCTGTTTTTATGTATCCATTTAAAATTAATTTAATTTTTAAAAATCCAGTGTTTTTAAAAAATTAGTTTTAATTTGCTTATATTTTATATAAGTGGTACTGTATTTTTATTTAAATTTGCTACATTCATGTTTTGTTTCCCCTTTTATTATCTTCTTTTGAATAATGATAAGGGCCGGGGATTTAGCTCAGTGGTTCCGCTGCCTGCCTTGCAAGCACAAGGACCTGAGTTCGAATCCCAAGAACAAAAAAAGAAATAAATGAATAATGATATTTAGTTTTCTATCCCTCTACTAACTTGTCAGTGATACATTTTTATTCTATTTGTTATTCATAACATCTTATATTATTAATGCCCAGTATATATGAATATATTTACCACTTCCTGGAAAATATAAGAACACTATACCACAGTAATACAATTTATCGTCTTCAACTTTTATGCTGTAACTGTGATTCTCTATGATAAATATTTAAAAAATTTTTTGTTTACTATCAATATTCATTTAGATTTGCCAGCTTTCTTGTATTTCTTATATTTCTTATATACTTACATTTTTGTTCTAGTTTGGCTTCATTTTTCTTCTGCTAAAAATTCTGTATAGTATTTTTTTCCTGTGATTCTGTTCATTATATATCCACTTTGGGTTTAATCAAAATGTCTTTCTTTCTTTTTAAAGAATATCTTTTGCTGTAATAGAATTCAAGTTGGTATTATTTTCCTAAATCACCAAACCTAATAAATTTTCTCACCTGAGTTTTGCTGAGAGATCAGTTATCAATATTTTCATTAGTCTTTTAAAAATGTATCTTTTTTTTTCCTGGCCATTTTGAAAATTTTGCTCTTGGTTCTATAATTTTATTATGAGGTGCCTAGGTGTTGTTTTCTTTGCATTCATTTTGCTCAAGAGTTGGCAGCAATTCTTAAATCTGGGCCTAATGTTTTTTACTGGTGTCTTAGTTCAGGCTGCTATAAGAAAATATACACTGGGTAGCTTAAAAGCAACAAACATTCATTTCTTATAGTTTGGGAAACTAGAAGTTCAACATCAAGGTGAGAACAGATTTAGTATTTGAAGAGGATCTGATCCCCAGTTTTTCAGTGTGTGTGGAGAGAGACAGAGAGAGAGAGAGAGAGAGAGAGAGAGAGAGAGAGAGAGAGAGAGACTCATGTCTCCCACTGCTTAGCCAGGCACTAATCCCATGAAAGGCATTTCACCAACATGACCCCATCTAAACCTAACTGCCTCTAAAGTCCCAAATCCAGATGTCATTGAATTGGGGATTCCAGTTTCAACATAAGAATTTCAGAGGTTACACAAATGTTCAGTGCTTAGCAACTGATTTTGGAAAGTCTTCTTTTTCTTCTTGCAGTCCATGTACACAGGTTAAACCTCTTCACTACATCCTAAACTTTTCCGAGGTCATCTCTGATTTGTATTTCATTATTTTTCTTCTCCTTACGTCTGCCTTTATACATTATCCTATTTTGAGCCACTAATTGTATCTTCTATTTTCTCTAATTTGAAAATATACAAGTCTACTAAATTTGTAATTATTTTAGTTAATTTACCTTTTAGTTTTAGAATTTCATTTGATTTTTACATATTTTTAGGTTCTCTGTGTAACAACTTGCTGTTTTGCCAACTAGCTTACTGAATACAGTGAACAGCTCATTGAAATATGTGCTCCAATACCTCCTGTACCTCTGGACAGTGCCCCCCCCACACTCTCTTTCTCTGCCTTGCCCTCTATCTTTCCATCTCTCTGTCTCTGTGTCTCTCTTCTTGTAGTATTGTTAACTACTCTGTACAGTACTCTGTATATGGATGTGTTCAATTTTTCATGAAAAACTGATAGACCGTGCGGCTCTTATACTGTCACCTATCAGAGATTATACACTTTTGCCTCCTACAGGCAGTAAGGTTAGAGGCAGGTCACCTTAATCCAATTATGGGTTGGACTGGCTTGAAGCTGGGAAGCCATAAACCTACCTAGGTCTAAGAGAGGTAAGAGGGGAAAATGATGCTTATGGAGACTCAGGAGAACAGCTATCTAGGAAACCCTTCAAGAGGAAAACTTGGTGAGATGAAGTTATTTTCAGAATTACCAGTAACACAGAAGGAGGAAAGTTTCCTCTCCTGCCCTCCCACTAGTCCCTCAGCACCTTAGCAGCAACTGCTTTCCAATCATCCAGTGTGGCATGTGCTGCATTTATTTTGGTCTTTGTGTTCATCCTTAGTGGCAGTATTATAACTGGGATCAGAAACAATAGAAATCTAATTTTCTTATAGTTCTGGAGGCTGGAAGCCCAAGATCAGGGTGCCTGCAGGGTTGGTTCCAGTGGGGCACCTGTTCCTGCATTGTACTTGATACCTCTGCGCCCGTCCTCACCCTGTCTCCCCCTGAGTGGCCACTCAGGCTGGAGGAGGGGCTCATTCTGCTGCTGTCTCATTCCCTGAGGACACTAATCCCATTGGATCAGGACCCTGCTCTCCTGACCTCCTTTGCTTCTATCCTCTTCTTTATAGGTGCCATCTCCCAACACAGTACCTGTATGGGTTTGGGGTTAGACACAGATTTGAAGAGGACACTGTTCAGTTCATAGCGGTAATCATGAACTTTCCACAGTAATTTTTTTTTTTTTTGGTACTGGGGATCGAACTTGGGACCTTGCACTTGCAAGGCAGGCGCCAGAACCACTGAGCTAAATCCCCGGCTCCACAGTAATATTTTGAAAATTTAACCTAGAGCCCTTATACATGATTTGTTAAATTTTTCTTTAAGCATTTTGATTTTTATGTATTTATAAATCATATTGAAATTAACTTTCTAAATGCTGCTAATATATGGAAATAAAAATGATATACATTGACTCAGAAACCTGCTTGTTAATAAACTTATTTCTTATTCCCAGTAGTGTTTTGTAGATATATACATATCATATACATATACTTTATCACTTCTGTAAACATGTGCCTTTTCCCCAGTTTTTCAGTTTTTAAAAATTACCTCATGTGTATATTATCAGTTACAATAGTGCATAGAGTGGTTAAGAGAAGAAATACCTTGTTCTTGATCTTAGATCTTAGGTAGAAGGCATTTGTCTTTCATCATTATTTTGCTGTTAGTGGTAGGTTTTAATGTGCTGTAAAACGTTCTGAAATTTTAGGTTTTTTGTTTCTAGTCTCCAGAGCATTGTTATCATTAAAAGGTAGTGGATTTTGTCAATTTTTCATATATAATTAATATATCTAATATAGCCAATACATATGATTTTATATATATTTTCACATATATCACAAAGCTAGTACAAATCTCCCTTTGTTATGGTGTAATAATGTTCTATGTAGTTACACAGTATTGGATTAATTTTCCTAAATTTTACAAGAATTTTTAAATTTAATTAAAAAAATTTTAATAATACAGCTCTTTGTCCCATGACTTTAATGTCAAGGGTAGGCTGACCTTAAAAAGTGAATTCAGAAGTAGAAGTAGCCCCCTTTTCTCTTTTTTAATCAAAAAGTTCATGAATGAGTTTTCATTTAATTTTTAAATATGTTTTAAGGAATTTGTCATTGACAATATCTGGTATTTTAATTGGCATTTTCATTGTAAATTAGGTTTTTTTTTATGAATTCAGCTTCATTAATAGCTATAGAACAATTCAGGGTTTCTAGTTCTTGGCCAATTTTGATGATTTTTACTACTGAATCCATTTCATTAAATTTATTGGCATAAAGTTTTCCATAATGTGTCCTTATTTGTCCTTTTAATAAATCTAAGATCTATAGTATTTTCCCTCTTTTGATAATTATATTTTAAATGATTTTCCTTGATCAGCCAAGTGAGATGTTTATCGATTTTAATGATCTTTTCAAAGAGCTTATTTCTGGTTTTTCCTCTTACTTTCATTTATTCTCAAAAATTTATATTTAATTGATTTGCACTCATCTTTATTGTTTTCTTCTTTATCTTATTTTGCATTTATGTTTTCTTTCTAAGATGGAAATTTAGCTCACAGGCTTTTGAATTTTTTTTTTTTTTGCAATGAAGTCTTTAAGACAATACTTTATTTCCTAAGAAGTGCTTTTGATTTAACTCACACATTTTGATATGTTGTATAATATTATCATTCAAATTAAAAAAACATTTCAATTATTCTTGTGTTTTTTCTCTTTTGCCTTGGCTTACATAGATGTATATTGCTTAATTTCAAAAATTAGGCTATTTTCTCATTTTGGTTAATGTTCTCTAATTTTTTTTTTTTTTTTGTATAGCCAGCTCATGGTCTATATTGGTGAATGTTCCATTTTACCTGAAAAAATAAGTGTATTCAGGTTAAAACTGTTAATAGATATTTTTATGCCATTTTTTAACCTGCACATGTGCAGATTCACATTTAGTCAGAGACTTAAAAAGGATCCACATGAACCCATTTCTGGGTACTAGTGTGCTGCTAAAAGAAACTTAGAAACCTGAATGAAAAAATTTTTAATTGTCTTATTTACCATAGATAATTACATCTGTATTTTGAAATATGTTGGTTGAGATTCAATATTTTATAGTATATCATTATGAGTAATTCAACAAAAACTTTTGTTATATTTTTTCACTAAATTTTAATGGACAAATTTAAATATACCAGTCGCATTATACAATAATACAGTTAAATTATATAGAATGTTATAGTGTTTGACATCCATGCATAATGACATAATATAAAGAAGGAGTATTTCGTTTGTCACTTTCTTACTGTAATCAGGAGAAGCAATTCAAAGTAGAAAATAAAATATCAAATTTTAGGAATAATGTAATGAACACACAACTGAATACTTTGATTTTCTTTGTATACATTTCTACTGGGGATAATATCAGTATGAAAATTTTATATCATAAATGAGTTTGTGAAGCTGTGTCAGGTATGAATAATGCAAATGTATTAAAGTGTATATAATGCATTTGGAGATGACCTCTGATGCATACAGGGTGAGCACAGTCATCAGAAAACTGAGGAAGGGAATGTTTGTGGGAAACTGCGGTCCATGACCAGGATGGGAAGCTGGAAAGAAGTGTAGTGTGCTAAGCAGAAGAACTTTAATTCTATGTGGAACAGGAGAAGCAGCTGTCAATTTTGAGAGATCTGGAAATGGTGTGTAGGATTTACTGCAGAAGCAATAAAAGAGGTAAGAAAATGAGTTGAGATTATTGTTATGGAAATCCCACTAGGAAGAAATGACGAGTCACCTCTAGTAAGCCAGTACAAAGAGAGTAGATAGGACAGAATAAATCTGAGTCAAAATATGCAGGAAGCAAAATGAAGACGATTAAGGAGAAGGTAAGCTAGAACCAGATTCACATTAATGACTTGGCTTACTGTGGGATAGTGACCATGTTACCTGAGACAAACTGTCAACAGGACAAAGACACATTTTATGGGAAACATGATCACATCTTTTTGTATATTTTAAGTTTATGGCTCCTGGGTGATATTCTAGTAGCCACATCAAGTAAATGATGGAATATAGGGATTTGGATATTTTAAAAGGTTTTGAAAGTAGAAATTATGATTTTAGAGTCAGTTTATTCTACAAGAGAATCTCTGAGTATAAAATAAAATAATATTTCTATTTATATTTTTATCTTGTTCATTTTAGTTTCTACTTTGTATGTTTTATAATGTAAATGCTGTGTTAATCTAGTAGATATGAATATAATTTATCAAACAAATATGCATTTATTATACAAGCCAAAATACTGTGTCGAAAGGGTTGGGATAAATGTTTGAGACCCTGTTTACATCTGCAGTGCGGCCTTTTGGGTTAAGGGTTATAGAGAAACAAAATGAACCCTTGTATACCATCTAGTTAACTGTCAAGAAGGAAAATTTTAGCCAGGAATATGAGAAGTGATGGAAATAAGAAGACCAGAAAAGGAAATTGTCATGGAATTTTAGAAATCAGAAGACAGCTGGTCATAAATTCCAAATTTTTTAAAAAAGGTCAGCAAGGGAAGGGCCACAAAAATGGAACTGACAATTGGAATTGCCACTATGAAAGGGGTTGGGAATGTCAGAAAGAAAATGTAATTGTGAGGAAGGGAGTCAGATTTCAAAGAAAATGAGGTGAGAGGAAGTGAAGAGGATGTGAGTTTAGATTACATTAACAAGTAGCTTATTTTAAAGAGGATAGAGTAAGAGGTGATTTGGGGGAAGACAGGTTAAAGGCAAACTGTTTTCACTGGAAGAAAAGTATTGATTATTTGATATGCTTTTATGGTTGCAAGCCAAGGGGAAAGTACCAGTAGAGTAAGTGTGAAGACGCAGGGGAATGAAGGAAGGGTCAGCAATGGGGTGAAGTCCTCTCTGAGTGTATACACTCATTTTTGATGAATGGAAGATAGCCTGGCAATGGGAGACAAGACATAGAGGCTAAGGGTTGCCTCATGTGCAAGCGCTATTAAAACAAAAAGCTACCTGGTTAGATAGAAAGCAGTTAATTCCTGTGTTACATATATGAAGAGGTGCACCTCCAACAGAATGACACCAAAATATAACCTAAGAGGTAGGAGAATGTTTGGCCAAAAGGAGCTAAAAGAGAGTAAAACTAATGTTAGAATTAAATTCCCAAAGAGCCCACAATTGATTCCCTCCATTTAATTCTCACCACAGCAACCAGAAGGATCCTATTAAAACCTAAGATTCACCAGATCAGTTCTCTGCTCAAAGCCTTCCACAGGCTCCCATTTCTCTCTTCACAAAAGCCAAAGTTCTTTGCTGTGGCCCATGAAGACCTACGAAATCTCCATTTTGTTCCCACCCTTTTCCCTGTCCTATATGACTGGCCCGACCCTTCACTCACCTTGCCCTAGTTGTTTGTTGAAATCACCTGGCAGGAACTTCCTCCAGTTTATTTTCATGGCTGGTTTTGTAACCCGAAGTGCTTTCCCCAGATATCTGCATAACTCATTCTTACCCAAATACTGTTTTCTTGTGACCAATTGGTGTTAAATTGAACCCCACTACCACCACGCAGAATGCCCTTTATCTCCACCAAGCATGCTACAAAACTTTACCATTTTGTTTTGGGGTTTGCTTGTTTTTTTTCACAAGCACATACTCATGGCAGGATTTTGTGTGTATTTTTTTCACAGCTGTATCCTCACTGCTAAGAAAAATACCTGGCACATACCAGGAGCTCAGGATTATTTGTTGAATTCAGAAACATGTACAGAAAAAAGCACTTTATATTGCCCTAAACTCCAACTTTTGTTTACCTTTAGTCTGGAGACACATCATCAACGTTATGGGTTAGATTTAAAATATTCCCCCAAAGTATCTGTGTTCAGAGGCGGGGATTTGGGGTCATGAGGACTCTACTCTTTAGTAGATTTGTCCACTGATGAGTTCGTAGCTGGACATGCTGTTAGGAGGTAAAGGCTGGTGGGAGGAGGTGGGCCATGACGGGTGTGACCTGGAGGGGCACATTCCTGTCCTGGCTCCTCCACTCTCCCTTTATGCCATGCCATTTCTACTTCGGAGCCAGCCAACCATGCTCTGACATTTCTGAAGCCGTGAGCCAAGGTAAGCCTCTCCTTTAAGTTGGGTGTTTTGCAATTTTGTCCCAGTGAAGGGAAAGAGACGAATGCAATCATATTTTATATATTGTTAATAATATTGGTATTGTTTGCTCCGCGTCAAACACAGTTACATATATTATCTCATGTAATCCTTACATTGATTCTATGGTATCATCTATTATTTTCCGTTTTACAAATGAGGAAAGTGCAGCACAAATGAATGAGCAAGTCTGTGCTGGGTAGGAGCGAAAGAGTCCCAGCTCAGATATTCGTTCTCCAGGGCCCGCTCCCTTCAGGGTCACCCAGTACTAACTGTGCCTATTCTGTGCCCTGAAGTACAGTGATTCCAGATAGTAAAAACATTAGATATTTACTGAAACATGGCCTATGGCAGGCACATCCCTGGACGATCTGTAAAATCAAGTTAGAATGATACAGATTTTGAGTAATGAAATGTAATTCAGTAAGTGCACAAATATATTTGTACCTCTATGGAACAAAATATAATTTCCTTACTGGCTTTCTAAGATGCTGAAAGACCCTCAAAGACTATGTATGTATGATGATTATTAATACATATGTATGATTATTAAAATAATTATTAGCATAATTAGCAATTACTATGAGTGCCCAATTAAGCAGTTACTAAATTTCAGATACTATAGTAAGCAATTTAGATGGATTATCTCATTTAACTTCAAAACAATTCAATGGAATAGTAATTATTACTATTCCACTCTGTAGATGATGTCCCTGAGCCTTAGAAAGGCAAGCTAAGCCCAAGTAAAGTTCAGATCAATGGATCTCAGGTGGGGATGTAACCAGTTTAACCCTAGCGAGGAAACTTCCTTGCACGATAAGCGTGTCATGAAGAATCGTATGTTAAATCATGTTGAAACAGTTAGCTAGGAAAAACATTAATGTAAATCCCTCTTATCATACATCATGACAAATTCTGAGGGATCAAAGAAAAAATACACAGTGTTCAACCATGTAAGTAGTTGATAAAAATAAAAGTGGATATTTATCAAAGCACTTTCTGAGCCAAAGTAAAACAGAAGAATTGCAAATGAAGAGAATACTAGATCAGGCATTAAACAGTCTCCTTAATTCCACTTCTCTCTCCTTTACTGCCATAGTAGCTGCCATTTTCAATCTAGAGCTCTCTGTTTTCTGCTGAGATTAGCTCCCTTCTTAATTCAAGCACTCTGAATCTGTGGTTTAAGCTACAGATTTCTCCATTTTGCTTCCACTCTTTTTCATACATGTAGCAACTTCTAGAAATTTGTTAGTATCTCTCTTTATTGAGTTCTTTTTTTGTTGTGGGGCTTATGGCTTTGTAAATTTATTTACTGTTATTTAAATGGGATCGTACATCATTTTAAATTGGAAACATTTGTGAGAATATAGGGTTTGGGAGCATTATTAAATCATCAGATTTTAATATGCATAACCAATAGTCTTGGTTACAATTCGGCACAACACTTGGAAAGCAAATTTACAAGATATGCAAAAATGTCTATTACCACATAGTGATAACAGCAGAATAGCCTTGACTGTTTATTAAAATTTTACCCAATATTCTCCACATATTCTTTAACAAACTTAAATATAAAACAGTATGATCAATAGTTTTTCACTCCAGATTTCTTTGTTAATGTGAGAAAATATAAGCAGTTCAAGGGTAAGGCCAATGATATGCCATCTCTATAGCATATGTTATATATGATAAAATGTGTTAGATTCTTTTAGAAAGATATATTGGAATCTTAGTTCCACTAAATTTGCATACAATTTAAAACAAAATAGTAATAGTGGGACAGTGGGACTGGAAACGCTTTATTCATTAAGAAAAATTCTGTATCATGTTATGTTTAATAAATCTACATAATATATTCTGTAAACTTCCAAGGGGAAAGATAAACTTATGAAATAGCAATAAGAACAGCCAGTTTAGAGAATACACACACACACAAACACAGAAACACACAAACACTGCAACAAAAATCGGAGTACTCACTCATTTTCATCTGCTGTCGTCTATTTCATACCATCACATCCACTTTTATCAGCAACGTGAAATATCATTTTCATAATTTTGTCTGCAGTTTCTGCTGAAGTGAGCGTTTCACTGAATAGAGAAAGTAAGGAAAATGAATAAAAATATTCAGAAAATGCAGCACCGGTAAAGTTTTCTATCTCGTTTTTTTTTACATGTTTTCTAAAATGATAGTGAGGTGTTTTTTTTGTTTTTTTGTTTTTCTTTTCTGGTACTGGGAATCAAACTCAGGACTTGCCTGGCAGGTGCGGCACCACTGAGCTAAATCCCTGGGCCCGTGAGGTGTTTTTTTTAGTACAATATTAAATTCAACATGAAAATTTATCTTAAAACTATGAAAATTTAATCTTTTTTATCTTTTTTCAAACTTACATGCTTTTATTTTTAAGTTGTAACACTAAATAACTCAAGTAGGTTCTTATAAGCAAGATGTTTGTGTTAATATAAGAATTCTGGACTCCTTGTGATGAATCCTCCTAGTAGTGCCATCAGGAGGGAACCTAACGGCTGTGGGTGGAGTTGAGTGGCACAGTGCTTTCTCAGCAGGCACAAGGCCCTGGGTTCAATCCCTAGCGTTGTGTGTACATGCAAACAGAGAGTAATCTAAGGCATATTTCTTTTGCTCTGTGTATCTTCATCTCTAAACATTTCACACAAAAGCAAGTAAAGTATTTCTTCTATCTGAACAGTTTTTTTCCTACCAAACTCATAGTTTTATCTATGGAATTTGCTGTAAATATATAGTAAGAAGTGTAAATATATAGTATTCCACTGGGTAACAAAAATTCCTGTGGGTTTTAGAAAATGGTCTCTTGTATTCATTCATGATTCATTAAGTGGAGGGAGACATACTTTAAAGTGCTGTCAGAGCAAAAGGTCAGAATAAAATGTTCAATCGTTCTTCATTTTTTCTGATGTATGGCATCAAGTTTTAGTAGCCATGTCATATCACAAAACTTTCATTTGCATTTGTATTTGATTGCTTTGCATCTGTGAGCTGTTAAGATAAATTACTGCACAAAACTTTTTCATTTAGATTGGTTTGGAATACATACATCCCAGGTCATTTAATCAGGATATAATCCTGTATGGTCCATTCTCTACAAGTTGTGCTTGCTCTTTAAATAAATAGCATTTTGTGTTCGAACTTGGGTCTTTTGGCTGAGCAACATCCCCAGCATGCTTCCTCTCTTTTCTCTTTCCTTTTCTTTTTTCCTTTCCTTTCCTTTTCTTTCTGAGATAGGTCTCACAAAATTGCTAAGTTGCTCAGGTTGGGCTGGAACTTCTGATCCTCCTGCCTCAGCCTTCTACAGTACTGGGACTTCAGGTGTGCACCACCACACACAGTAGGAAATGCATACGTATCCTAGCTATGCCTTAATATTTTTGAGGAAAGGGGCCTATTTTAAAAAATGTATATTTTACTACTTATTAATTTTATAAAATGTTAAGTTTCAGTGTGATATTTTCATACATACCTATAACATAGTTAAAAGTAATTATTTTTCATGATTGGTGAAAATTTGCTTATTATTAGTTTAAGAAATTCCAGTCTACTGTCTACTTGGATGCTATAACATATTAAAAAGTTATATCGATCTTCTTGAGCCACATAATTTCAGGTGTTCTTGTCATTGTCTGGTCAGCTAATGCAGCAACCAAAGAATCAAAGAGGGAATACATTTCCTGTCCTCACCCTGAGTTCTAGGCAGAAGAGACTTAGTGCCAGTATTAGTGGACATCTTGTTCCCAGAGCATTTCTCCTTTCAATGTTACTATGGATGTGTCCCTGCTCAAGAATCAGGGCTTCTGAGGGACTTCGATTATGAGTTGAAGTAGATGGGGATGCAGGTGCTTTATATGGCAAGCATCGTACACTGAGACATATTCCATAGGTGATTTTGATAAAGGCTATGAGATGAATTGTTTATTTTGTTTTACATTCTATGTTTGAAGAGAAGGCTCATGGAGAGGCCATGTGACTGCTAGTTGTTGCTTATATTGTTATTTTCTTTATTATTTTTGTTACGATTATTGTCCTTATTATTACATTCATTTTAAATGTAATCAATAGGAGAGCAATATGCAAGTTTAAGTATTGGTATCTTATGATTTATCAGTAGCTGTTTCTAAATATTCCAAAATACTTTTCCTAAGGAAATATTACATTAGAGTGGTCACATATGAACAAACCCAGCCTCATACTTACTGCTTTAGTAAATATGTGCCTGGAAAACTGTATTTTATAGCATGAAATAAGCTTGGGGTTAATTTATTGCTAAGAAATTAGAGAAAATATACAGCTTGACCTCATCTTTTGTGCCTTTGTTTGTTCCAAATAAATAACTTTCACTATTGACTTTAATAATAAATGATTTTTGAGAAGGCAGGTATCTTTGAAATCCTTTGAGATACAAGGTTTAGATCCATAAATATTGGTTGTAGTCTTTTTTAAATAATAGTGTTCTAATCAATTGTCTAACTCATTTAGGATATTTCTACTCACAGATATTTTACACAAAACTTCAGAGTCAATCATGCAAGCTATGACAGATGCATAGTAAAAGGAATCTCAGAATTATTAAATTGAAGATGAGAAAAAGTTCTGCTCTGGTTGCCCAGAGGTGTTTTACTTTCAGATGAGTCCCAGTCCGGGCATTCACATCCTCCACTGTGACTTGTGCAAGAATCAACTTCACAAGAAAGTTTCAAGGCAAAACATGAAGATGAAAACCTTTTTATCTGTCTTAGAATGTATGGAAAATAAATTATTTCCAAATAGAGCAGAAAATTTACATTGTTCTCTCTTCTTTGAATAGGTTATGTGGGTATGCAATTTATGTCGAAAGCAACAAGAAATCTTAACCAAATCTGGGGCATGGTTCTTTGGAAGTGGCCCTCAGCAGCCGAGTCAGGACGGAACCCTGAGTGACACAGCTACAGGTGCTGGCTCTGAGGCGCCCCGAGAAAAGAGAGCAAGACTGCAAGAGCGATCGCGGTCCCAGACACCACTGAGCACAGCAGCTGCCACCTCGCAGGATGCTGCTCCTCCAAGTGCAGCACAGGACAGGAGCACAGGGGTGGAGCCCTCCCCGAAGGCCCTGGGGCCTGAGCAGAAGCAGGCTTCCTCCAGGTGTAGGAGTGAACCTCCAAGAGAGAGGTAATAGTTCATTGGCACTGTCAGTGAAAGTCGAGGTCTTGCTTGCAGAGCAAACCCACTTTCAAACATGTAACTTCTACAAGGTGTGATTAAAATACAGTGAATGTTTAATTTAAAAATGGACATAGTAAAAGACACTGCCATGGATCCCTTTCAAAATATCCCACCTTGTCCTATTGTTCTTGCCACGTTCTGAAGCAGTTCTGGAAGTCCTCTTCTCTGAGTGTCTTTAGTTGTGTGCTGTTATGGCTGCCTAGTGTCCTCCATTCAAAATGTTTACCTTTCATGGTCATTTTGACTTTGGGGAAGAGCCAGAAGTCACATGGTGCCAGATCTGGAGAATATGAGGATGAGAACATACCACAATGTTTTTATTTGACAGAAATTCCTGGAAAAGATTGATCAATGAGGGTGATCAAAAAAATCCGATGAGTGTTTACATTTAAAAGATCATCACACCAAAAGACACATTTCACTATTGCCACACACTGCCATCTCAGAATACCCAAAATGCCTCCCCTTGTTTGGAACACACTTCTCCCATCATTCTTAGCACGGTATCTTTTACTGTAATAAGCTTTTTAAAAACTTAGATATTCACCTTATTTGTGGCTCACCCTCAGTTTAGGAGGAGTTCATGGAAGGCATGCTTCTCAGGCCCCATAAGGCGGGTAACACCTGGCCTCAGGCGATCCATGTCTAGAACACACCATCCCACAGCATACTATATTAAAAGTTTTTCTTTCCTGTCATGCGCAGATATAAACCTACATTAAATGATCCATTACTAACTGCCAATCTCCAATCCAGAAAAAGCTCTTAGATGGTCGTTCATTTATAGAATTAGTCCTGTAATTTAAAGTGCACTCTGGGTGACCCTGACCTATTGAAGTCTTCTTTGAGGATATTTCTTTTATGCTAAGCTCTGAGAAGTGACTAGGGAATTATTAGGAGGAGGGTATTCCTGGCATTTGCCCAGGTAGAAGGCAAAGGCTGAGAAAACTTCAGGAAGAATCCAGATGGAACGGATGACAACCTGCTTGTTTTCAGTTATTGGAGTTTCTTTCCTTTGTGTCTTGTGCACTGATCAATGGAAACAAAACAAAGTTAGAGGTGAGAAAATCATAATTAGTGGAGCATAGTAACCGAGACTGGAAAACTCCTTCCCTCTTTCACAAAGCATCTTCACAGATGGCGCTCCCTAAAATGTTCATAAGAACTCTCTATCTGCCCTTCAAGAAAAGTAAGCTGATTCAATGTAGACTCTACCATGAGCAACTCTGCCTTAATGAGTCAGCAAATGTTTGCCTGCAAACATCACACTCCCATGAGAAAGTGTGTTTGATAATGATTAGTGTATGATCATTTTGACCACTTCCACAGCAACCTCTCCCTTGCAGTTCTTTCAGATCCAAATCCCTTTCTTTCAAAGGGCCTGAATGATCTAAATGCCTTCCGCAGAACTCACTGTATTTCTGTTTTGTTTTCCTGTACCACGTGAAGCTCTGTGTGTTCTCTCCATCATCCTGAGACTGTGCTCATGCCCATCCCACAACATACTTTAGCAACTGAGTGTTTATCAATCCACAACAGAAACTGCTCGCTCTTCCCCACTTTGTGTTTTTCTTGATTTTCATTCGTGACTCTGCTTTTGGACTTCCAATCAGGGCCCTCCTTGGGGCCCTGAAAACGAGCCTTAGCGGCCTCTACTTTAATTACACATCAGATTATGTGAGTTCCGAATGCTTAGCCAAAGTCCCTACTTTTTGCAGTTTCTAGGCATAATTGCTAGAACTTCTCCAAATTAAGTGTACTTCGTGTACAGAGTACTGAAGGGTAGAAATAAATGGTATTTTATTGCATTCGAAGATTGCCAAGCCCTCAGCTTTTACTTTTATCATTGCCAGAGCCTTCCCACAGCATAGAGAGAAGAGTATAATTCAGACTGTTTCCTTCTTTTGGTCCCTATTCTGAAATGAGTGGTAGGGAGAGCAGGAGGAAGAATGAACTGACTTCAAGAATGTATTTATTATTTTAACTTGAGGGATTAAAAATGTAAGTTATGGTTAGCGATTGTTTCCTCACCAACTCCCCCAAAAGCCGATTTGGGTGTACATGATCAAGAGCAAAGTAATTTGTTCTACCATGGACAATGAACTATTAGAATTGGTTTCTGAAATGCACACACATGTATTTACATTCAGTTACAGTAAAAGACTGTTATACATGTTGTCGTATATATAGGGGGGCACAAAGTACATATTTGGTCTTGAGGTGATATGTCTATATTATCTTTTGCTACTATAGTATCTATTTTATTTTCATCTAAAACATTTTAAAGTCTTTGACAAGTAGGGGTTTGCTTAAACTCCACCTATTTAACTAATGATTTAATTAATTGATGATCTTTATGGATCTGGTGAAAATGCAAATTTTAAAATGTGGAAACAAGCTTTTAAATTCTGGAATACATATGATTAATGCAAGGGGCCAAAATTAAAAACCTAATCATTTATGCTGGTTTGATGTAGTTTTATCACCTTAATGTTTGATTAGACATCGACTTATACCTTGAAATAACTTAAGAGTGGAATGAAAAGAAAAGGCGTCCGGGTCTCAGCGCTGAGTTTCACCAACTCGCTTCCTCTGGCCTTCTCTGCGCACCACAGGAAGAAGGCGCCGGGGCCGTCGGAGCCGAGCGGCCGAGGGGCGCAGAGGGCCGAGCCGCGGAAGCGCGCGCCCAAGCCGCCAGCGCAGGCCGGGGACCGGGAGCGGCGCGAGGGCCGGCGGCTGGAGAAGGGGAGCTCGCAGGACCTGCCCGACGGGCCAGAGCAGCGCCAGGCCGGGTCCGCAGCGGACGACAACAGGCAGCGCCGGGAGGAGGAGTATCAGACCCGGTACCGCAGCGACCCGAACCTGGCGCGGTACCCGGTGAAGCCGCCGCCCGAGGAGCAGCAGATGCGCATGCACGCCCGGGTGTCCCGCGCGAGGCACGAGCGGCGGCACAGCGACGTGGCGCTACCGCGCACCGAGGCCGCCGAGCCCCCCGAGAGCGGGCCGGGCCCGCGCGCGCCCGCCGCCCCCGAGCGCGCCTCCGAGCCGCCCCCTTCCCGCGCCGCGCCCGCGCCTTCTGGCGCCCCGGAGCCCCGTGGCCCCGAGCCGCCGCGCAGGCAGGGCCGCCTGGAGCCCGGCGCCGCCGTACTGGTGCGTAAGGCCAAGCGCGAGAAGGTGGAGACCATGCTGCGTAACGACTCGTTAAGCTCCGACCAGTCCGAGTCCGTGAGGCCGTCGCCCCCGAAGCCACACCGCGCCAAGAGGAGCGGCAAGAAGCGGCAGATGTCGGTGAGCAGCTCGGAGGAAGAGGGCGTGTCCACGCCGGAGTACACCAGCTGCGACGACGCCGAGCTGGAGAGCGAGAGCGTCAGCGAGAAAGGTGAGCGCGCCGGGAGGAGGTGGGTGTGCACCAGACAGAGCTGCAAGTGCCAGGGTGGGAGAAGCAGGTGTGTGGGGCTGCTGAGTGCGTCTGTGTGCGCCAGGGAGAGAGAAAGCGCGCGCCTATTCACCTTTGCCAAGGTCAGCAGTGCATGCACTCCAGGTTTGGAGGGGTGTGTGTGTGTGTACCGGATTTGTAGGTGTGTGTGCGTGCCAGGGCAAGAGGTATGTGCGTGTGCCGAGGTCAGAGAAAGTGCCTGTGTCTCGGGTTTGGAGTTGTGGGTGTACCACGTGTGCCAGAGTGGGAAGTGTGCGTGAGGCTTGGAACGCTCACAAAGATGCAGCCAATGGAAGGTATTCGTTTTAATTAATTGGTGGGATTTAAACATAACCATGAGCTCCGAATTGACTTGGGAGAGTGACTTAGGAGAGATTTTGATTCCCGTCATTGTGGAAGATTACTGTATGCATTCTTATGTTTTTCAGGTAGCATTTTTAGAATTTCAGATTAAACTTTCATACAACTTATGAAGAAAGCACCTTTATGTCATGTAAGGTGTTTGTTATATATTGTGTTTTAGGTAGTAACTTTGAGATATGAAGTTCACATTTGAAAAGTTTTAGGAATGCAGTGTGATAGAATTGTTTTTCTAACTGAACTGTGCAATACTGTAGTCATGTGTAGCTGTTTATATCTAAATAAATTAAAATTAAATAAACAGATATTTAGTTCCTCAGTCCCACAAGCCACATTTCAGGTCCTCAAGAGGGATCATCACAGATAGTCCTAGGATTTGATAGAGCTGTTGTAGGAAGTACTTCAATTTGATACTAAAATTACACACTTGTTTTGAAAGTATTTCAAAAATATTTCTCATTTTGCTGCTATTCACTCAACTTTTAACTGACCAAAGTTCCAACTTTACTGGTGGTGGTCACTATCCATGTGGTAGTGTTGAGGCTCTTGGATAGTTCTTAATGAATTTGTATTTTGGAGAACTTTTTTTTTTTAAGTTTTGGCTTGCTTTATAATTACTGGGTTATATTACCAAAATATATGCTACATATGGTACAGTTTATTAAAAGTCACTGTTTCCTTCTCTCGCATCTCCAAACTGCTTGCATATCATGCACCTGTGTCTTCCCCAATGTGCAGTCTTCAATCACATGCTCTATATAGGAACGATTAAGAAAGCTTATTCTATCTTTATTATTACTGCAAACCAACGCGAGTATGTGTCTTTGGAATTTATGTACATAAGGTCAGTTTGGCTCCTTGAGTATGTCCTCTGATGACTTCTCTTCATAAGTGGCATACTGGCTATAGGCTTTTAAAGAGGCAGTTCATGGATATTCTCACTTCTGTTTTCCTCTAAAGTGATAAAGTAGATGTTGAATACAAATATAAATAGATGTGTGTTAACTGGTGTGCGGTTAACTCTTGACAAGGATAGATATGTGTATTTTCCTTGAAATAATTCTAAGCTAAATATTAAAATAAGTATTATAAATCACAGCAGGCATGGAATCAGGCAGAATGGACTCCTTAAGTTACATACACTAGGAATGCGTGATGGAAGAAAGCCTGACTGGGTCTGGGTGCATGGGAGGAGCTCGCTGTCTGTGTTGGGTATCTTCCTGGGTTTCCTCCTGGAGACTTGGGGGAATGTAGTCTTAGTCTTAGTCGGGGATGTACACAGTTTTGAAGCTCATGTTAATCCTCTTCAGCTGGGAACACAGGGGCATCACATATACATGTATCTGATACAGATAATCTTGTTTTCTCTTACCTTACTATTCATCTGATTCTCAGATTTCTGGAATATATTCCAGTCAAGACAGTTTTCCTAAATTAATATTTTAACCAATCCCATATCACTGCTTATGAAATGAAATATTAACTCTTATGAAATACCTCTTAATAATAATGTAGCACATTTTCCTATTTCAAGCATAATCAGAAATGCCGCCATCTGTAACATCTATCAGTAACTAGATTGCCAAACTCCACCATTGCAATCTTGGGGATGTCGTACCCCATGACACCGCACGTGATATTCAACCTCCTTCTGTAAGTCTTTCCCTGTTTTTAATTAGCGCGGTAGAGGTAAGAGGAACCACTTTGTAAGGTTGTTGAGTGGTTTGGATGAGATGCTGCACAGAGTGTTAAATAAGCATTATTCCCGTCTTGCGTTTGCCTGTAGTGTCAATCTCATGGATATTTAAGATTGCTGTGAGTGTGAGATAGCCACCGTAACTATCAAAGAAGAGTAAATACCTCCTGTAGTCTCCAATGGGATGAGAATGGAAAGGATGATCTGAGAACAGATCTCTTAGGAAACAGTGGATGCCATACATGAGTTTCAGGAGCGGAGGTGATCACCCTATGGTATATAGGAACAATTTTAAAGGGACGGTGGAAGATAAAAGTCAAGGTTGAATATATCCCAGGCATTTTCTTGTTCCATTTATCGGTTACACACATAAAGTTAAACATTTAACTTAATATCTGGGATATTATAATCACTTAATATGTTACCAACATTCTTATCACTGATAACTGTTATTTTTATTTTACTAATATGCTGTGTTGGTTCTTTAAATTTATTAGCAACTATGAATTTTGTGCTATCTGTGAATATACTCACTTTGAAAAAGATAAATATGTTCCCTTTCCTTGCAGAGCTTACGTTGTGTTGGGAGAAAAAAAAATAATTACACAATAAAATATAATTTAATGAATGCTTCAAAGGGACATTTCTCCCTGGTATATTGATAAAATTTTACTCTGTTCAATCAGCTACTTAACAAAAATTGATAACTCAGTGAAAGTAGCCTCTGAAAGATGACACGGCCTTTATATTCAGTATAATCTAGTCCACTGACTCACACATACATACTTACACTCACATACACACAGATTAACAGTAAACTCTGTACACTGGGGTTATCTAAAAATTAAAGTCAACTACTACATGTTTTAAAGTAAATGCTGTCCATATTGCTACTGTCAAGTAAAAAAAAATTGTACTTCTCTGGTCTCTTATTTAATAAATATTAAGTAATATCAGTTTCTCTACGCAGAAGAAAAACAGATACCAGTGAACTAATATGATAAGAATTTGTAAGATACCAGCTGAATTTAAATGAAATGTGTAATATAACCCACTGAGAGAACTAGTAGAGATTTGTGCCTCTGAGGCATTGAGTGAAGAGGTCTATGAGGAAAGAGGCAATTATGGTGGTGATATTGAGGATAGAAAGAAATGGTACCCATTCTGGGAAGAAACATAGAGATGTTGCTGTCTTATTCCACTTATACTTACAAAGAATTTAATGTGTAAGTCCTAAGCCAGAAGGATTTGAAGAGGAGACATTGGATAATAGCATGTCCTTATTTGTCTAGTCCTTGTTGATTTTGCGTTAACTAAATAACACAACACAAATCAATTATGACTGAACTTCTCCCTTTCCTGCTGCCTCTTTCTTTCTGGTTTTGGAGATTGACTGAGGGCCTCATGCAGACCAAGTATGCACTTGAGGCGGAGCCAACTCCCAGCCACTGCCTTTGAACTTGTAAAGTACTTGACGAATGGCTTCTGAGGTCAACCTGTGCAACAGGGACGTATTGGTTGGCTTGCAATTGTTATTGGTAGGAAGTGTTTAGCAGTCTTTTTTGGAGCATGTGGTATCTGGATTAGCCTAAGAAATGATCCTGCAATGGTACGAAATGATGAGTAGTTGAAAAGCAAGGCTGAGGACTCTAATTAGTAGTGAGTGTGAAAAAAACAGTATCACTGGACTCCATCTAGGTCATGGGCAAGATGAACAATTGACTATTGAGCCTGAGAATCCAACAGTTCTATCACTGGGGAATCAAGAAAACAAGTTGGGAATTCAGTTATTAAATTCTTTTAGTGTAACTTATTCATACAGTTCTTTATGTAATGCTCTTGTCCTTCAATGAAAAGTACTGGGAGTACCCTCTTTGGCCTGCATCAGTGCAGTGCCTGGTGCTCACACAATAGCTTATAATTTGGATGTTATTGACTTCTCTTTCTTGAGATCAAAAACAATTTTGATATCCTTTTAACAATTCTAATGGTTTTTCTTCTAACCTTAAGACTGTTTGGAGTTCAAAAATTTGGTTATCATTCATTTCCTTATGTATTAATTCACATAATAAATGTTTCCATGAATGTAATGATCTAGAGGTACAGTGATTAGATAGGTAGGTAGGTAGATAGATAGAAAAAGATACATGGGAGAGGAAGGGAGGGAAGAAGGGAGGGAGGGAGGGGGAGGAGAGAGAGAGAGAGAGAGAGAGAGAGAGAGAGAGAGAGAGAGAGACTGACTCATGGTTCCTCATGGTATTTCCAGTTGGCTAGCCAGAACACTCTGACAGAGAAATAGGATGTCTCCAGATGAAATCGGGCTCTATAGTAAAAATTTGGTTACAAACATTTAGAAAATCATGACTTTTAAACAATTACAACTTAAAAGAGATTTTCTCTTCATATGACTATCAGATATAAGGATCTGTTTTTCTTACTCCATGAAACCTCAATAAAAACTCATAAAAGGAGGCTGCCTATAAGCTAATAAGGTATTTATTGTGTTAGCTTTCCCTTGTTGAGAAAATCAGCTTACAAGAGGGATTTATTTTGGCTCCTGGTTGTAGAAGCTTCCTCTGTGGTCGCTTGGCTTCATTGTTTCTGGGTCTGTGCCTCAGTGGAGCATCATGGGAGAGAGGATGTGGCTGCGGAAAGCTACTCACCTCATGGTGCCTTGGCACGAGATAGAATGAGAGGGAAGGAAGGGGACAGCGTCCCAGACAACCCTTTCAAGTGTGTGGCATCTGTGCCAGTTTATCTCCCTGTCAACTGGATAGATTTGAGACTCCTGGAGAGGTGCTTGGACCACAAGGGTGCTGTACTCCTCAGTGGATTAATCCACCGACGCAAATAGTAGCTGAATGTGGAGTTAGGAGGTGGGGCCCAGCTGGAACAGGAGAGTCATTGGCTTTCTGCCTCAGAGGAGCTCTTCCCCTATGTCTGCCTCCCTGCCTCCGTGAACCCAGCCGCTTTGCTCCACCATGACCTTCTGCCATGATGTTTCTGCCTCTCAGCCAGCTGACCATGAGTTATGTGGTGTCATTGACTTGGTGAGGAAAGATTGTGTCTTCTTTCAGCCATAAAAAGGAGTCATTCAAAATTGAAAATAAATTTTAAATTCTTAAAAGAAAGTCACGGTCCAAATATGGAGTGAAGCAAAAATGTGACATGATTTCAAATCACTGTTACAGCCCTTTAAACTTGAATCCCAAGTCTATTTCCCTCTGCGGGAACAAGTACCCTGGCAGTGCATCTTTAGAAAAAGAAGTTCAATCCTTAGATAGCAGTTGTTTTTACTTAATTCTAGAATATTCACTTGTATTAGTGTGATAAAGCTGCTAATTGGTTTTTCCATTGTAAGAATAAATCCTCTTCTATACCGGACAGTTATATGTGCTTACACAATTGAATATAAATCTTGTATCCATGTCAAAATAAAAATAAAACTGACAGACATGGTCATCGAAGAGTTTTGGAGAAGGAAGTGATAGTGGGATAGATAAACATGTGAATATTCTAAAGTGTTCAAGTGTTAAAGATTCCATTCAAATTTTAAGTCAAGAAACAGTATATTAAGTATATTTGAATAAGTTATTGTATAAAGAAGAAAAAGGCTAGGTGTGTACCTCAGTGGTAGAGTATGAGCTTAGATGTGCAAGGCCCTGGGTTTAATCCCTGGCACCCAATAAAATAAATTAAAATAAAGAAAGAAGGAAGAAAGGAAAGGAAAGGAAGAAAGGAAGGAAGGAAACAATCAACAAACTAACAAATGAACTATTGGCTTTGGAAAGCAAAGTGATGTAAATAAAGCGAACTAATGTTTCCTCTTGAATTGATTTTAGCCTTAGATAATATCTTAAGATTAGAAACCAATAGATAAGATCCCAAATGAAACAGTCCATATTTAGAAGCAAATTGGTGTTTTCCATCTGGAGGACGAATACTGTACAATAAATATTTAAAAATAAGATTGAGAAGTGGAATTGACAGTGTGGGTAGAAGGGTAATGTAGCTATTTATCATCACAGGAGCTTACTTATTTTATTTTTTATTGTATGCACGAGTTAATGTGATACCTATTATAATAGAAAACATTCTATTTGATACCTTTTTATTAAGATGCAAGTAAACTTTGGTATGACAAATGACAGTTTTGTTGTTTTTAGGGGCCTTTCATAAGTGGCATTTTAGTAATCAGAATCTCAAAACAGTAGTAGGTCTACATGAAATCATAACAGCATTGGCTTCTCTTTTTATATTAATCTTTGTTTAATTTCTCTTTATACATTAACCTTTCATCTGGTTCCTACTATATGCAGCCACTTTCCTGGCTTTGTAGATATATTTATTAGACCATCATGCCTCCAATTAGTAGTTCTTTCAGTGGAGCCCACTGTATTTATTTATTTTGTGCTTTCCCCTTTTATGTACTTTGGCTCCTTCCCCACCCAGGTGGGTGAACACAAGCTTTGTGACTTCTACTTCCACATCTCCACCTTTACACCAAGTACTTTCTCTAGCCTCTTCTATAATTTACCCTTTCAAACTAAGCAGAGGAAAAAGATTACTATAGGACAGCAATTAGGCAATTGGACAGACTGATATTTAGCAATAATGTCCAGTTTTTATGTTGCTTGGTTTTCCTTGACATTACAAATGATGGGGATATGAATAGGCTGTGTGAAAGAGGCCTTGCTGTCTGGCAGTGTTGAGGGGTAGATAAATTTAATTCTCTCTCAACCACTGCAAAGGAGACACATGATTTCAGGGTTAGATGTTTTGAGACACAGAGGCAAAGTTTGAGATCTACTTTGTTCTTACAGTGGAATGTACATTAGCTGTTGTAATCATCTCTCCAATTTAAATCTTGGGAAAAGATTTAAAAGCATAAATATACCCCAAGAACTCCACCAAAAGTCTTCTAGATTTAATAACCAAATTCAGTAGAATAGCTGGATAAAAGGTCAACACACAAAAATCAGTAGTTTTCCTCTACACGAAAAATAGACTCACTGAGACAGAAATAGGGCAAACAAATTGTGTTTCTACTTGCCAAAGATTAAAACTAGACCTATATCCCTCACCATGCATTAAACTAGAATTAAAATGGATTAAAGATCTAAATATTAAAATAGAAACGCTGAATTGCCTGGAGCAGAGGTTAGGTAGAACTCTTGAAGACATTGGTGTAGGAAAAGATTTTATGAACAAAACCTCAGTTGCCTGTGAACTAGCACAAACAATCAACAAGTGGGGTCTCTTCTTATTAAAAAGCTTCTGCACAGCAAGAGAAACCACCAACAGTGTGAAGAGACAGCCCACAGTGTGGGAAAAAATCTTCATCTGCTGTTCCTCAGACAAAGGCCTACTATCTTGAATCTATAAAGAAATTTTAAAAATCAGACCTTCCAAATTTAAAGACCCAGTCCAAAAATGGGCATCTGAAATGAACAGGCATTTCTCAGACAAAGAAGTAGAAATAGCAAATAAACATATGAAAAAGTGTTCAACGTCACTGGTCATTCGAGAGAATGCAAATGAAAACAACACTGAGATTCCACCTCACCCCAGAAAGAATGGCTGCTATCATGAAATCAACCAGTAACAAATGCTGGTGGGGCTGTGGGGAAAGAGGAACCCTGCTCCACTGCTGGTGGGAGTGTAGACTGGTGCAACCACTGTAGAAATCAGTATGGGGATACCTCAAAGAACTAGGACTGGAAGTCCCATTTGACTCAGCTATTCCCCTGCTGTGTAGCTTCCCCAAAGAATGAAAAGAATCATACCACAATGATATATGTGCGCCCATGTTCATAGCAGTACAATTTGTAATAGCTAAAACTTGGAAGCAGCCCAAATGCCCATCACCTAGAGACTGGATCAAGAAAATATGGGTTTTTAAAAATAAAATGGAGTACTACTCAGCCATAAAAAATGAGAAATTAGAGACATTTATAGCTAAATGGATGCACATTGAGGCAATACTCTTAAGTGAAATAAATAGGACACACATGTGTAAATACTGAATAGTTTCTCTAGTGTGAGAAACTGAAAGTGTGAATAAGGACTAAAAAGTATAATAGCTAATGTGAAATGGGAAGAAAAGGGGCAAAGGGGAAGGGGAAGTGGGAGGGGTAGGGGAAAGGAAAGCAGGGAATATAATTAATATGAGAAAATGAAAAAATGGAAACAAAGTCTTTGTAATAGAGAAGGATGGAGGGGTTGAAGGGAGGGCAGGGGAAGGGGGAAAATAAGAACCAAGAGAGATTATGTAAAAATGCAGATTTTCAATGATGAATGTCATTATATTGTATACTTAAAATGTACCAATAAAATAAAAAAATTTTTAAAAAAGCATAAATAGCACATTTTCTGTTTGTGGTCTGAGCTAGCATGCTAGTTACTAATTTCTAATAATATGCATTAATATAAACTCAAAAATCACTATGGTGAAGAACTGGATTTTCAGTTTTAATTTCTGTCTAATATATAAATGACCAAAAAATCTTGCTTCTATGATGGTTCTATAAAAAAGTTCTATAAAAAGGCAAGAAATTAAGTCTAAATATAACATGATCATGCCTAATAATATTTCTTCGAAATCAAACTGTGGCTATAAATATTAGTCATTCAGTTGTATATGGAAAAAAATGTTATCCTTGAATCAGTAGAAATTAAATTAACCTCTGGGCTACATTTTCAAAAACAAAAAGTACATATTTCACATGATATACTCCATTTTAGTAGAGAACATTTACAGAGACATGTAAGTAAAGGTCTTTTTAAGGGAAAAAGTTTATGTTTTAAAGTCCCTTTGGAAGAAGATTTGATAGTTAAGATCTCAGTGTCACCTGTTTTATCTCAGGAAGATTTTCTTCAGTATCCTTTTAAAATGCAGAATCATACTGCAGTATTTTTGACCCATTTTATCCAGTGAATGAAAAGGTTGTCCTTACTTTTAGTTCAATTTAACAGAATAGCAGAATCTCAGACCTGTAAGAGACTTCAGAAGCAAACAAAAATCTCCCTTTTCACCACACACCTAAACAGAAAAAGAAACATTGCAGGTGTTAAGGTTTTCCAAATTCCCTGTCCTTGGAGCTCTTTTCTGTCCTGTTTGCAGCTAGAAAAGCTTGGAACTCACCCTCTTCCCAGTGCCAGCCACTCCTGGGAGATGTAGTGTCTGGATAGTCAGTATGCTAACTTGCTCTGTCAGCAGACTGGGCTCTGTTCTAGCAATCTCACTTCAAACAAGTGCCCAAGACCAGGTCCTGGCCTCGCACCTCATTCCAGTTATTAGATCTGTGTCCCTGGACCCTTGCGACTGAGTCAAATCCTGCTGCCTGAGTCCCTCTAGAGCTTTGCTTTCCCCTGGGAGTTGAGAGCTCCATCCTCAGACCCAGCTATCACATTTGGAAATCCACATACTACCTTCCATGTCTTTTTTCTTCATGCAATGTGGAGCATCTGTGATTAACTGCTATTCTGGATTTAATTCTTGTTGCCTATACCCATTTTCTTTGCATGTCTTGTTCTACCTACAGAGCTATGCTTAAGGAATCTGGCCTCTTTTTAAAAAGCACCTATACCATGTCAAAGGACAGATTTAATTTTAATTGCAAGAGTAAACTCTTCTGAGGCTGCTGTGTGTCAGATGAGATAATAATGGTATTAGTTTCCTAGGGTCACACATACTATGGAACTTTGTCAACAGCAGTTTATTTCCACACAGTCCTGGAGGCTGAAAGTCCTGGGTCAAGGTGTTGGTAGGATTGGTTCTTTCTGAGAGGCGTGTAGGAAGAGTCTGTTTCAAGACTCTCTTGCTGGTTATAGATGACTTTTTTTCCTTGTCTTCCTATGCTCTTTCCTCAGTGCACGTCTGTGACATATTTCCTCTTCTTAGGATACTGGTCATAGTGGATTAGAACCTTCCCTGATGACCTCATTTCAATTATATTACCTCTTTAAAGACCCTGTCTCCAAATAAACTTACATTCCAAGGGAATATGGGTGAGAAGTGAGGACCTCAATAAATGGCTTTAGAGAGAGACACAATTTAATTCATAAAAAGATATGCACATAAGAAGGAACTAAGAAGGCCTGTGCATGTTTGTATATGTTCCTGACAAATACTGATATTTAGTATTTATCTCAATCTTTGCTTATCTCTGAAATACATACAATCATGAAGAGTCTTAGAGATGAAGATTTATGATGAATCTTATGATGAAGATTTGGTATCTACGATCACAAGGACACAGTTTTAAGCACAGCTGAAACTAAATATCTCAGATGTGTTACTTAACTTTTTGAGGCCTCAAGTTCCATCATTTAAAAAACTTGGAATAGTAATTTTACATACTGTAGGCAGAAGTTGTATGGATACTGTGCGTATGTCTGTGGGTACCTTGCACCTAATGCACAGAAAGAGCTATGTATTATTTCTATGGCACCAAGTAGGATACATAAAAAGCACATGTCACAGGAACTATGAGAGAAGCCTGGATGCCAGGCTGTTGTGTTGGACCTAGGGTAGGATGTGGTCACAGAGATAGTAGCCTTGGACAATGAGAGATAGTGAAGACACGTCCTGTGCCAGGACCAGGAAGGGTCCAGGGTGGTGGAAGGAAAGGAGCCCTGGGCCTGTGAGTCAAAGCACAAGGTTTGAATCCTGGTTCTGTCAAGAACTGGATTACCCTAGGCACCAGAATGAAATGGTTGCCTTAGATCTGCGATCCTCATGTTTGGATACACTTTAAAATCCTCTGGGGTGGTTTTAAAAATTAACTGTTGTGGGTAGCACCAGAACTAATTCTGATGTGATCAATGTGGAGCGATGCCCCAGTTTATTTTAAAGGATAGCTGAATTGAGCACTATACGACTAGCTCAAGGCACATTATGGTCACTTGAGCAGCTTTGAAACATAAAAATGTTCAGGCCCCAAGACCAGAGATTCTGATTAAATTACTCTGGTTTGGAGTCTCAGTGTTATTATTTTTAGGATTTCTGCCACTAATTCCAATCTCCACAGGACTTTTCCAAATCTCAAAGATGTCCCCTCATAAATTATGGAGTACTGGTTCTCCTGTGTGGGTTTTTATTTTGTACCATAAGTTTCCAATGAAAAAGTTGCATGTTATTTGGGACAATGATTGACTGGAAAAAAAGACACAATATGACCCAACTTATGTTGAGGGGATAAAATAAAGCTTTGCTGTATCCAGGTGTCTTTTTGAACTCCAACCAAGGAACTCTGAATTCATTTTTATGATGGACTAGCAGGTGTGAATTCTTCCCAGTATAGCCATGTAGTACTTGAGAGTTAGCAAATGAGGAAGGGCTTGAGGGACAGAAGAGTGAATCTTTAACAGAAGCAAAATGTTCTCCCCACTTTGGCGTAACGAATGTGAAAGTACATCCCAGAGTCTTTGGGATTATACAGTGTAGCAGTTGTTACTATCCTAACACTTTACCATTCCACTCAGTTTGATGGTAAAACTATACTTTGCCTCATAATTTCATACAGAATGAAACCCAAAAACTTCATTCTTTAAACTTCAAACTGTAGCCCAAACCTGTATCTGGAGACTTACCTTCTGTAGAACTCTACTCTATCTGATTAGTATTTATTCCATCTTTCACACTTTTTGACACATATTTTCATCTCCATTATTTGACAGTGTTTTGCCTTTTAAATACTTTCTGTCTCTAATCATGATTTAAATTTCACTGAGTTTTCCATTGTTCTCTTGAATCATCTCATTTTATTTTTAATATTATTATTTTATACACTTTTGGCTTTTAAAAGTATATATATATTTATGATTAAAATGAATAATTGATAATTTGAAATAAGAAAAGATACACTTTTGGCTTTTACTGGGGAACCTCATTATAAACTTACGTGTAGAAGTCATGTTTCTACATTTATAGTCTGTTTTATACTTACTCTTATTACTTTTTTTTTTGGTACCGGGGATCGAACTCGGGACCTTGTGCTTGCAAGGCACGCACCAGAACCACTGAGCTAAATCCCCAGCCCTGTTTTATACTTACTAAAGTGACAGTTTATAGTTAATATATGTAGAAGTATTGTTGATGGGTCAAGTTGCGCATCATTGAATATTTTTTAATTTGTAGAAGTAAAAAAAGGCAATAAAATAATGTATTTGAGTAGGGAGAAAAGATGTTTACAAAAGTAATAGTGAAGGCAATTGAGTTTGAGAAGGGCCAGTTTTTTTCATGTCCTCTGATTTTGGGTGTTTCTTAAATTTATTAATTAAATGGTCATGCATTTGGAAAAAGTACTTCAATACTTGGGTCAAAAAGTACATCTTCATTGAGTGACAAAAACTGTTTATGTTTTTTTTTCAGCCCAGTTTCAGGTTCATAGTTGTTTGTTTAATCATTTTAGTAATTTGGGCATTAATTCTTTGAACTAAAAAGAGGGATCTATAATATTCCTGCTACTAGACATTAACTTGTACATTTTAAAATAAATTTTATTTTATTTTATCTAATTTCCCCCCTCCACCCTCTTCCCTTCCCTTTGTACAAAAGTTTTGCTTCCATTTTTTCCTTCTATTTTCACTTTTTTTCTTGTCCCTTCCTCTTCCCCTCCCTCTTCCCTTGTTTCCCTTCCCATTTGAACACTTTCTTCGCGTTTCCCAACATCCATTATACATTTCAGTCCTTATTTCCATTTTTGGGTACTCACACCAGAGAAACAATGTGGTATTTAAACATGTGTGTCCAATTTATTTCACTTAAGGGTATGGTCTCAGGGTCCATCCATTTAGCTGTAAATGTCTGAAATCCATCCTTCTTTATGGCAGAGTAGTATTCCATTGTATTATAAAACCACATTTTCTTTGTCCACTCATTAGTTGATGGGCATTTGGGCTGTTTCCAAGATTTAGCTATTACAAACTGCTGCTATAAACGTGGGTGTGCATATATCGCTGTGGTATGATGCTTTCAATTCTTTCAGGAAGATACCAAGAAGAGTTACAGTTGGGTTAAGTGGAACCTCTAGTTTTAGTTTTTTGAGAAATCTCCACACTGATTTCCACAGTGGTTTCACCAGTCTACACTATTTTCTAGAATATATAAAGAACTCAAAAAAATCAGAATCCCCCCCCCCAATTTAAAGACCCAATGCAAAAATGGGCATTTGAAATAAAAAGACACTTCTCAGATGAAGAATTAGAAATGGCAAATAAAGATATGAAAAAGTGTTCAACATCACTGGTCATTCAAGAAATGGGAATTTGGCTGCTATCAAGAAAGCAACCAATAACAAATGCTAGAGGGGCTGTGGGGAAAAAGAAACCCTTTGCTACTGTTGGTAGGAATGTAGACTGGTGCAACTTGTACATTTTTTTTTCTTGATATGGGAGATCTAACTCAGGACCTTGTGTTTGCAAGACATTTTTAATGAAAGAAAAAAAAGTTATCCATAGGAAAAATTACAGCATGAGTTATGGGAGGGAAAGTCCCTTAGACTTACAAAAGAGATAAAGCATCATTAGTAACATCATCAGTAACAGTGAGAAACAAAACAGTTTAGAGAGAACTGATTGATAGCTCAGTGATCAGAAAGGAAGGAAGTTGAATATGTTTTATTGGCATAATGCACCCAAAGAATAGGAACTCTACATTAGGTTTACAGGCTACTGAGAAGATTGTGTCTTTGAGAAACTATGAATTAGGCTAAAGAAGAAAGACCCTTGGCAAGCCCTGAGTTAAATTAAGCATCAGAGACCTTGTATTTCTCAGTGAATTGGGGAATTGAAATAGTAATGGGAATTAGTCAAATTTCAGCAAGCCTGATGCTTGGAATCAAAACCATGAAAGAACTGTTATGAAGTCCAAATAAATGAACTGTCAGACTTATTTAATGGCTAAAATCCTTAACACTTAACTGAATTATTTGTGTTTAGTTCATAATATACGATTGGATCTCAAAGAGTACAGTGGCAGAGTAAACACTTTATGACAGATAGGGGTCAGTGTTACTTATTTTTAACTATTTCCAATATGAAATTGGAAACGAGATTAAGGACGCTGATTAAAGCAGTTCTGCATAGCTGTTAAAGTTCTATCATATATTCTTTTATTTAGTGACATAAAATATGTCTGCGACATTTGGCAGCATTACTAATTCTATGTATAATGTATGCTGTATTTTTAAAGAATGTTTATAATGTGTAGAGAGAACTGATAGGATTTGCATAAAAGTGTTCAGCAGGCTAATATTTGGATGGTAAGTAACATATATTCTTTGTGTTTTCTTTTTTCTATTTTTTTCTTTCTTTAAAAATGAAAGAAGCTCAAATATATAGAAGTAAAATGTCTAATTGTATCTGATACAATGTGCTCATCAAAAGTTGATAAAGGTGCCTGTCTCGCAAGTGCAAGGTCCCAAGTTTGATCCCCGGTACCAAAAAAAAAATGTTGATAAAGATAAATTTGCATTATGGGGAATTCTGTATAATTACTAGAGTGAGAATGAATTATTTTTCAAAGAATTGCATCCCCAGAAAACACTGACTAATGAGGTAAGTCATTATTTAATCACTTCCCATATTTATAGGTGACCCTGTAGGTCCTGTGCAGCAAGGAGCTGCTCTAAGAAAGCCATCTTCAAGGGGGCCGGGGATTTAGTTCAGTGGTTCTGCCACCTGACTTGCAACTGCAAGGACCTGAGTTCGATCCCTGGTACCAAAAAAAAAAAAAAGAAAGAAAGCTGTCTTCCAGGTTTGCAGATACATGAGCCTTTCCAGAAAGAGGGATTATTTTTCAGCCTTCGTTTTGGCAAGATTAACCAGCTTCTCTTAAGTACTGTCACTTCCAGGAAGAAATTATGTGGGATTCATTTTAATTCATATTCATCTCTAGTCAATCACGTTTTTCCATCTCTAACATATAGCATATGGTGATGGTTTGAGAAACAGAGTGCTTGACCTGGGGAACGCAGTATCATTAGCATTTCCACCGGTGCCCTTGGGGACTCTGCACTTCCATGCTCCAGAACACAGGTCTCCCAGGAGCTTGTGGGAGTAGATGTGCAGGGGTAGTGTGGCCATGGACATCACCACGTTGCCTTGCAGGGGCAAAGACCTCCACCACTCAGAGCCTGACTTGGAGAAGACTGTTGGCTCCACAATCGGAGACAGAACGAGCCATGGCCCCTGAATATCTCTGCATCTGGGTCATTCAGAAGCCCCCACAACAAAGGGATGAATTCTGGGCTCTCACTTTTATATTTTAAGCCTTTCAATTTGATGCTCGCATTGTATGGGGACATCCATGTCTCCCAAATATTGCAACATGACTTTCATAAGCATCTGATTTAAATTAACCAAGAATTCATGGCCACATCTATGGCAGCAGCATCAAGCAGCTTGACATCCCCATCCAGTACTTTATAAAACTCTCCTTTGTTTGACCAGTGATTTTGAAAAGCTTCAAAGTTTCATCTCCCACACTAATGGCTTTCACACCTTGCTCCTGAGACACCCCAGGAGGGTGCAGGCAGCTGCTCACATTTCTGTGCAGTGCTCTGTCCAGTGTCGGCTGCAGTTTGCCTTTGCTCAGCTGCTATAGCAGAGCCATCTTGTTCTTCTTTTCCACATAGATAGCCTGCATGGTTTTCAGGCAGGCATTGCACTTTCACCATCCACTTTCAGCTCTTTCCTTTCCAGATATTTTTTTCCCTACAGTCTTTAGTTTCTAGAAGGTTTCCATTACATCTTCATTTAGTATTCTGCATAAGAAGTCTCATATTCAGATCACTTGTGTTGACAACCAATCCAGGTCCTTCTTGCTCCCTGTAACAAAGTTTTTAGTTCCATGGCCAGTAGGCCTCCTCAGAGCCTCCTGTTACTGGTGTAGCCAAGGTGGGTTGGCTGAGTGTGCCTGCTTGGAGGTTCACACTCTATCACACACACCAGAAAGCAGAAATGCAGCCACCTTAAGGCTGTATGGAGAGCCGTAAGGTTCAAACTTCATAGGGTTTGCACAGAAACACAGAAAATCTACAGAAAAATGTGAAGAAATGGTGCTCAGAGAGCCAATATTTTGGTTTTGTCAGTTGGACTCCTTTTTCTTTTCTTTTTTTTTTCTTCTTGGTACTGGGGATTGAACTAGGGTCCTTGCACTTATAAGGCAGGCTGTGGAACCACTGAGCTAAATCCCCAGCCCTGGACTCTTTGCACAAAATGAAGTAATGATAAAGCATTTGTGCCTGTCTTTAATCTAAAATGCTCAACTACCATTCATCCTTTAAAAACTTTATCACCATGAAAAGCACTCAATTTCAAATTGTGCTACTTTGCTGGGTTTCTTATAGAAAACATTTAGGAGAATCAAAGGTTTACTGTGGAGTCACATACCTGGTAGTGAGTTGGGTTTATGAAGTAAATACAGTAAGTAATGACTTACCATTTTCCTTTTTCTTGATCTTCTTTAGTAGTATTTGTCTTCTCTTAATCTCCTACAAATGTCCTTCCTGGTCCATATCCTATCACCATTGGATATTTTTATACATTTTCTTCTTTAGATTCACTTTCTCCTGTGTTTCTGTCAGGATGTGAAAATTCAGGGTCTCCTTAGCTTCAAAGACAGTGCCATTTGAGGCAAATTGTACTGACCAAATCTTTGAAGATTTCTTTCAAGTATGCTTCTAACACATTGTCAAACAACAAAAAAATTTATGGTTTGCTTGTATTCATGTATATTGTGAATGACTTAATAGTACAACTGGAAAACAGTTTATCTACCTGTTAGTTCATTTGCATTTCGGAATGATTTGAGATCTAGAACCCTTTGATAGCATTAAATACTTAGAATATTGTACCTTTTCAAATTTTTCCAGACTAGGTATTTCATAGCTCCCTGGTCCAAAGAACCCTTTAAATCCTGGTGAAAGATGTGACAGGTAAGCTGGATTGTGAATTTGATTGGCGTGGGAACCACCTAGAGATTAATGAAACATACTTCTGTGTGTGTCTGGGTGAGTCATGAAGTTATGACCTTGGGGTTCATATCTGTTCCCGGTCCCTTCCTGTCTAGCACTGTTTCCCTGATCAGCTTGCTGGTCAGGATGAACTAAGCAGCTTTGCTCCACCATGCTCCTCTGCCATGGAATCAGCCGACCTCTGAAACCACGAGCCAAAATAAGCCTCTTCCTTTAAGTTGTGAGTCTCAGGTATTTTATACCAGCAATAGGAAAACTGACTAATACAAAAAATTGGTAGCAAAGAAGTGGGCTACCTGACCACGTGGTTCAGGAGTTTTCAGAATTGATTTGTGGGTGGAAGGGTTTGGATATACAGGCTAGAGAAAGCCTTGAATGTTGTAAGCAGAACTTGATGAGTAATTCTGGTCAGAGTTCAGAAGACCAGAATGTTTATAGGAATGTGGATAGTAAAGCCCAGGCTCAGCAAGTTTCACCTGCGAATAAAGACTGTTGGGAATTGAGGCCATGTGTGTTACACTCTCATAAAAATTTTTGTCTGTGTTTTACCCGTGTCCTAAGACTATGTGGAAAGCTCAGTTTAGTTAGGATGATGGATCTGATGGAGGAAGTTTCAAGGCAGCCCAGGTTGTGGCATAGGTACTGCTAGCCGCTTTTAGCCACATGTGCAGTGAAAACTGTGAGTAAAAAGCAGAATGGAAAGATTTGGAAACTTAAATATTGGACAGAAAACAAGTGCAGGTAAAGTTGAGTCCACAGGTGGTGTGGTTGCTAAAGAGATAAAAAAGAAACCAAGTACTTTGAACCAAGATTTTTTTAAAAAACCATACCTTGGAGCATCTCAGGGATCAGCAAGATTTCACTGACCACAGGCTAAGGGATTAAAAAAGTGTGACACTGTCAATATGAGAAGAGAGCTCCTGGGCCCTGAAAGTGCCACCTAGGGAGCGATTCTCTGGGGTTCATTTCACCATAGTCAGTCATCGAGGCACTCAGAAGCTGCTGGAGCCATGATCAAAGGAGGCCCAGAAACAGCTCTAGCTGGTGACGGACTTTAGCATTATCCTTGTGATGCTGAGTGTTCAGTAGTACAGAATGCAGGAGTTGTGGGGTCATAGAAGCTTCCACTCAGATTTCAAAGGAAGGGCTGTGAGGTTAGGAAATGTGCTGCTGAGAGATTAGTGTGGAAAGCTGTGGGAATGAACCCAAAGGTACAGTAGAAAACAGATAATTGGAGATAGCATACCAAGAAAATGAAATATCTCCTAAGGAAATCCACAGGTAGTGAGGAGAGCCAGCCCCAGAAAAAGGGTGTGTAGGCTACAGTCAGTAAGGCCATAAGCATGGGGGTGTTCAAGCCCCCTGGCATTCACAGCTTAACCATTACATGCCCAAGATGCTGGCTATGGAGCTACAGGTTTTAGTGTTTGCCCTGGTGGGTTTCATTTATTGCTTTGTTTCAATTTTCTTCTATCCCTCTATTTCTGCATTTTGGAATAGGAAAGTTTATCTTATGCCTTGAACCTTAGGATTATGTAACTTACTTTTCCAGTGTTGTAGGAGCTGAAAGCTAACAGCTCACTCAGTGTCTCAGAAGAGACTTTGGACTTGAACTTTTGAGTAATACTAGAACTGTTGAGATTTTAGGGGAATAAATTAGTACGTTTTTGGTTGTATGTGGAATGTTTATATCATGTTAGGCAGAATTATAACTATGTTTATTTGGAGATTAAGTATATTTAAAAAGCTGTGTTTGGCTGTCAAATTGACAAGGGGTGGAATGGGACAGTGAAGCTGGTTGTCAGGTAGATTGGTTTAGGAGCTGCTTAGGGGATTAGTAAAGCACATTTCTAGGTGTTTCTGGGTAGGTCATGGAGCTGTGGCCTTGGGACCTATTTCTTGTCCCTGGCCCCTTCCTCTCTGGTGCTGTTTTTTGGACACCATAAACTAAGCAGCTTTGCTCCACTGTACCTTATGTTTCTGCCTTGGAGCCACCAGACTATGGACTGAACCCTCTGAAACAATGAGCCAAAATAAACCTGTTTTTGTTCAAGTTGTGGCTGTTCAGGTATTTTGTACCAGCAATGGAAAAAGTGACTGATACAGAAAAGTTGGAGCCTTATGACTCTGGAAACTGTAAATATGAAAGAAATTCTCAATATTGGAAAAATTCAACTAAATGTATTAAGTCCAAAAATCCTATATTTCATTCATTCTTATATCTTCACAGCTATTCTTGCCTTTTTTCTTGCTATTGTTTTTCTACAAAATTGTATTTTGAACATTGATTTGTTCTGTGTCTAGATATATAAGATCAGAATTGCCTGTGATATGTTGCTTAGACTTTCTTTTTTTGTTGTTTTAAATATATTCATTTAATGGTAGCTTAGAATCTTTCAAGACAGTTGCCTCTGTGACTATGTAGAGTTGGATAAATGGAGACCTTGATACAGAAGTAGATCTCTGTGAGTTGGTAGGGAGATAACTGAGCTGGTGTTTGGGGGCAGCAGAATCACAGCTATCCTAATGAAACTACTGGACATAGAGTAGTGCCTACTATCTAGAAATTACCCAAAAGGAGCAGCAGGGTCCTGAATATCAAGTGTAAGTCTGTAAAATGGAATCCAATACTTAGCTCCCTTACTTGTTACTTAGGATATCTTAACTAATCAGAGTAAATGTTATTAATAATTCTAGCATTTCTCTACCTCATATTAATGCAAAACAATAATATAGATTTTATGCTTAATAAGCTTGCCCAATGCTAACTTTGGTTTTAAATGTTTTTAGGACAGAGCTTCCCACCACTTTTGGTGGTAAGGTGGATTGTCATTATTCGAGAAAGGAGTAGAATACACAACATATCTTAAATACATTTGATTAGGGGTCCTTCCATTTTACCCTATCCACTAAAATCTCCATAAACCATTATTCTGAGGTACAGACATGGCAGAGTTATGTACACTAGAGTCTCAATAAGAGGTCTTAGTTGCACAGTATATGTTGTATATGTTGTAGATTATGATTATGAGCTATCAAGAACACAGCCCTGTATTGGATACTAAGTAAAAATTACTCCTTAAATTTAAGAAAGTGGTTATCTAAAGCATCTTCACTTAAGTTAAAATGTTTGTGTTGAATTTACATTCTGGTTTGTGCTACTTGTCACTTGTCAGCTTGTATTGATCAGCTTTTCCATTGCTGGTGCAAAATACTTGATAATCAGAGTTGAAAAGAGGAGAGGTTTGTTTTAGCTCACAGTTTCAGAGGGTCCAATCTAAGGCCCGCTGGGTCTAAAGCAGAGAGACCGTTATGAAAGGGCTTGGTGGAGCAAAGCTGCTCTGCTGAAGGTACCCAGGAAGCAGAACACAGGAGAGCAGTACCCTCAAAGGTACATTCCAGTGATCGACCTCCTCCAACATGGCCCCACCTCCTAAGAGCACACTCAGCTGTGAACATCAGTGAATTAATCTACAGACGAGCACAGCACCCTTATGATTCAGTAATCTCTCCAGCAGTCTCTTGATCCAATCTGGCTGACATTAGGATTAACTGCCACACAGTTGAGCCCCAGTTTCCTCATCTGTATTATGGAAGTAACATTTAAAATTTCAAGGCACAGACTTTGTCCAGATATTTCTTCCTTTTATTCCAGTGCTTTGAAAGATACTATGAATGCATGTACATAAGGATACTTGAAAAGAATCATAGACTAATGCTAAATTTGAAAAGAATAAGAAGAGAATGTCCAATGTGCAACTGTTTTGGCAGGCCTGTAAGGAAGTGTAAAACAATGAGAAGTTCATATGAATTGGTTTTAATTAATAAAAATATCTTAGAGATCATATCTTGGGCTTGAACTTGTTTTTATGCCATAATCTTTCATAAATGTTAATTTCTCCTACAGGTTATAAAGATTAATAATCTAGATATTACTAAGAGGATCTGGAGTTTACACATACACAGAGGAAAAGATAGTACATTTACCCTCTTTGCTTGGAGTTTGACCTACTGTAACTTAAGTGCCTGTACGTTAATACAGCAGGACTCAGAACAGAGCCGGTCAATACAGTAGCAATGTATTATCATCATCTTAACATTTTTCATTTTGTAGCCCGATGAAGAATCCCATTCTAGATTTACATTCCTGAGAGTATATTATCTGGATACCCTCATTATTTAAAGTTGCTTGGCATGCTTGTTTACATAGAAGTAACTTTTTAAAACTATATGATTGTGATCCACAGAGCACATAGAGAACATAAGTGAGCCAACTATAGATGAGTAGAGATGTTTTTCAACTTTTAAAGGTGTTTAGGAAAAAAAGTACTTCAGAAGAGCTGGAAAATACGTACATAGATTTAAGTGCTTCAGTACTGCTAGCTGCTTTCCTTAGTATGTTGGTGGTATAGGGAACCTAGATATCACCACAGCATTGATAGTTACTGCAAAATGTGCATGGCAGATTTGTGATTTGGAAATCTGATTTGTTTTGCATATGGAATTCCTAGGACTATGAGGAAAAAGAATTTCTAAGGGATATGTGACTGTTATTTCAACATTAAATGCACTGGCATCGATTGTATTTTATATGTACTTTCTGGCTGTCATATTAGAACTAAAATTTAATTTGAAAATAAAAGTTGCCTAAGTAGAAGCCTTAGGTAATTCCCTAGGAGTTCAGTTTCTAGTATACGATGAGCTTGGAATAGACTTCATGTTTCTGTGAGTGGCTGATCCTCTTGTTACCTGTCCCCGTCTTGTTTTTTTCTCAGGTTTGTTTTGAAGCACATGAATATAACTTATGAAGTATGAGATGCATTCCAGTGAATTTTTACAATTTACAACATTTTCTGTATTAAAATCCCCAAAATAGTAGTTACCTGCCGAAAAATAATTAAATTAAAATTACTTTTACTGAAAAGATCACAGTTAGGATAGAGAAGAATATAAAATATGTTTTTCCATAAAGTAGGCTGTGCGTACCATCTACCAGAAGGAGCAGATTTTCATATCGTGGAAATGTTACCTATGTCATTTATCACAAGCAAGACTCTCATGGGAATATATCAAAAGTGCTAACTCCTGACAGGAGAACACAGGAAGCAATAGCAAGAAGGAAACTAGGTTTAAAAAGTTATGCACTAGAGAAAAATTCTTTGTAAAAATATATAATGGAATACAGCCCGATTTTACATGTCTCTTCAGAAATACACAGAAAAGAGTTTTCGTTCACAAATCAAATACATAAAAAGTGCCACCATTTAATCAGTTTTAATAGCATTTAACAAAAGCAAAAGAATTGTTTTTACAGAAATCACTCCATGGGCTAAAGGCCATTTTATTGTCATAAGAATCCTTTATTTAGCCCTCTCCACAAATAAGCTCGCAGCGGGAGAAAGGACACTGGTTAGGAGTAATTTGGGCAATAGACAAACAGAAGGAATGGCTAGGAGCGTAGTGTCATCTGGCAGGCAGCTTATTTCCTGAACCCTGTGGATCTGGTTAAAACCCAGCAGAGATGCCAATATGCTTCTCCTCAGTAAATGCTACCAGTCTTCACACCACCAGGCCCACTTGAGTCCTGCGCGTGGCATTTTACTCCAGCAGTCCTTGGGGTGGCTTCATGGTGCCTGCGGTGACCTGCGTCAGTCATGCAAGGAGCTTTTCTTATGCTCACATCAATGTTTTCTTTCACTTTCCATTTTCTGCTCCTCCTGTTGTTCAATGTTATGAGTAGAGTGATGAAGGAGACACTTCACCCTCTCCTTAGATAAGGTCTTGAGCTGCAGAGAGGGATTTACACACAACGCTGAAAGAGTCAGGCTGGATTCTTTCTGCAAGGTTGCTGTCATGTGTGCACCAAGGGTTCCTGTCTCTGCGGAAGGGTGGGAAGAAGTGAGGTCCATTGACTCGAAAGCAGGAACAATTGAGGCTGGCCGAGCAGGTGCTGGTAAGCCACAAATGAGTACTTTGTGTGTGGGGGGGTGGCAGTCCTGTTGCAGTTTTCTTTCCAGTTGTGCCCAAACCTGTACTTAACACTCCCTCTGAATCTGTTTTTCCAGCCTAAGTATCCCCCATTCTTTATGTCAAGTGTGGAGTTATTTTGTGCTGTTTTCTCAACAGCAAAATGTCTAGTTTCCAGTGTTATCTTTAATCTGTTTCTGTGAAATAAAAGTATGGGCTTTGCAATATAGATGATTAGTGATGCCTGTGATTTATATTCTTCTGTAATAGCCAAGTCAAGAAAGATTTAAAGATTAGAAAGTCAATGTTCTGTGAAAATAAGAAAAACAATAATGAATTGCTTAATTGTGCATGGGTTTTGTTTTGTAGTCAACATATTCCATGCTCTACTATCTCATGTCAATACAAGGAATGAGAAACACATGACAAAACAAATTGCAGTTGTCATTACTAGGAATCAATAAAAAATAGGACACTTTTTACCTTTTTCAAAAATAGGAGATCATGAAAGACCTGATACTTTTCACAAACACGGGCCTTGAGCTGGGCTGTAGTGTTGTGAGGTCAGTGGTATATGTGAAGCAAACTCAGAATTGCAACTGATTCTATGATTTATGTGTTCTTTCCCAAGGGAAGCCTGCTATAGTTTCACAGCTGAGTGTGAGGCTATGAACTGTATAGTTCACAGGGGTAATTGTGGCACAGGATACAGAGGGTTGTTTTAAATAAGAAATGTTTAAAACAAGTAATATTGGCAACATACATTTCTGAGTTGTTAAAATTGAAATAGAAGGATTTTTTTCTACTTGTATGTTGACAGTGACTTAAATGAATGACATTGGTCATTCTGGATGAGAAGTCATAGTATGTGGTGTCCAGAAATGAGTGAAAGGATATTGTAAAGTCAACAATAACTTCTTCTGATATTGATCCTTTGTTCTTATTCTTATTCTCAGCTTATTTGAAAAGCTGAGAATACCATTTCAGAGACCCTGCTTGGTTTATTAAAATTTTGTTAGAAATACAATTTGTTACCAGTTGATAAATTTCCTTCTATCAAGGCACTTTGGGGAATTGAAGGTAATTATACCAAATTAATATAAATTTATGAGATGGAATGAGGGATAAATACTAGACTAATAGATTTCAATCTGATTTTATAAATTAAAATTAGTCCAGACCAATGCTAAGTGAGAAAAAGGAAGTAGGGAAATAAAAAAAAGAAAGTTCTCAAAGCACAAGCGCAGTGATATGCAGTGTTTAATATGCAGTGTTTAATATGTTTTAATTTAGTGGACAATTTAATTTTAATTTAATTTAGTGGTTGAAGGGAGGACAGGGGAATGGGGAAAAATAAGAACCAAGATATATCATGTAAAGGTACAGATTCCCAATGATGAATGTCATCATATTGTATCCTAAAATGTACCAATAAACTTAATAAAAAAATACAGTAATTTAGTGGACATGTGCCTTCTCAGTTCTGTAAGCTCAATGGATTTTTAAATTTCAGTAAGAGAAAATTTTGTGATAGTGGTTTCAGAAGAGGAAGTGAATAAATTGGTTGTTGAAAGTTTTGACTCCTTGAGTACTTGCTGGGCCACCAGGTCTACCTCCAGACCATTTTTTGTTTGTTTGTTTGTTTATCTTCTTTATGACAGTGATGAAAGAAAGTTAAATTTAGTAAGCATAAGACCTCAGCCCCATTAACTGTCCTAGAAAATTCCCACTGACTCCAAATGTGTGAATAGAAGGTTATGATTGTAGGGTTCTTCTACACAACCATAGTTTCCCTCACCAACAAATCAGTGTCACTTTAGCAAAAAGTGGCACAACTTTGAGGTTTGTGCTGCAAAAGTAATTGCACAACTACTGTGATATAATGCAAAGCTCATGTATAGACTTTCAAACCAGATAAAGCCAAGTTGAAATCAACCTTGCTCCTTGAAATCATGTGACCTTAAGCAAATTAGGTAGCTTTTTTGAGATTCATCTGTAATTTGCTGTAAATAATATCAGTTATGCCATATACCTTTGAAAAATAAGTGAATTAAATAAAATTAGTAAATTTATAATACTTGGCACATAACAAATTTTCAGTTAATGTTTATTTTACTTTCTCTTCTACTAAAGCCAGTTTAAAGTATACTGGGAAGTTTGGGAAAAGAAAAAAAAGATTCTAACTGGAGATTAAAAATAAATTCTTTTTGGAGGGGAAAATGTTCAAAATAATTCAGTTTATTTGAGATTACTGATATTTTGCCGTTTCTTTCATGATGATTGCATGATGTACAGTAATTTTTTTCTTATTGGATAATTATTAAAGAAAAATACATATAATTTATATAAACACACTGCATTTATTTTAAGTTAATTAAAGATGTTACTAATTTGGCCCTATTATCATTGAGCATCTCATCTCCTGAAACGAACTAGAAGCATTCTAGCTGTATTTCTCAGTACTGAATCCCTGGTAGATGAGAACAGTATGTCATTGGCACTTGCTCGACCGAGTGATCTACCACAATAAAATGCAATTGGGGAAATTCAATTTCAAACCAAGTAATTTATTTTTTGTTATTTTGCTGTTGTTCTCTAATACAAGGTATGGCATGGATAAAAGAAATACAGATGACCTAGCGAAAGGATGATTATTCTATGCCTTAGTGAGAAAAGTGTACTGTTCCATGAATTCTGCATCTGTAACCATCAAAAACTTGCATCTTTAAGAACATTATCAATATGAGCCACACCCTCCCCCAACTTCTTGGCAGAACTCCTCTGGGGCTGTCCTTTTGCCCCCTGGAGGTAAGCCACCATTAGCACTCGGCTGGCCATCCTGGAACAGCCTGAAGAGGCACTTTTGCTCATATTCCCAGCAATCACTTCGTATTTCTGGTTTAAGCTTCCTGGAGTCGGTTTGTTACTATTGGACTGAGTGAGATTCCTCACTTAGGGAAACTGCGGAGAAAATGATCTGTCACAAGGTGCCAGTCAGCACCACTACCAGTGTTTGGTAAGGGGACCTAATTTTTTCAGGTGAGTCTTCTAGGGTCCACCAGGCAGCAGGGGCTGCTCAGCTGTCTCATCCTAGCCCATGGATATTGCAGAGAAATGTCACTGGGGGAATAGCAGGAGGAGCCCCGAGCTTTCGCCTGAGTCTTTTCTGTGCTAGCTTCAAGGGACCACAGCGTCTCCTGTCTCTGGCTGCAGGAAGGTAGCAGTATCTGCATTGTTTTAGGAGACCGTTAATTTGTGGGGCTAGCTGAACTTCAGTGTTTGCTAAAGGAAAATCACTTTAGTGTAGCATAGAGCACTGTAGATTAATGCTGTAGTCAATGAGAATCTGTGTACTGCAGAGATCTGTTTTGATGACAGCAGCACTTATGGCCTTGTTTGGTGTCACTGTTGTATAATGTTGGGCACTGCAGGCTTATCTGCCTTTGATTTAGAATGCAAGGACCACAGGAAATTGTATTGAAAATTTTGTATTTTGGTCGGATTTTTTTAAATTTTGTTGTGCCACTTACTGGATTTGCTGCCATTGCTATCTGGAATTTAGTGATTTAATGCTAGTAGCATTTATTTAACCATTCCAATGCTGCTGTTATTATGTTTTCTGGGTTTCTGCAGTTTCTACTTCTACATAACGCTGCACTCAAGAACAGGTAAACCTTACTCTAATGTTAACCCTATGGATAAATGTAAAAATAATGGAATTTATTATTTAATTATCCAAAGGGTAGGATATTGAAATGCATCATTTGGAATCTATCAGTGGAGTATAAGGAATATTTTGCCTTGAAAATGGAAATTACATAAATATATTATTTTAGAACACAGTAATTATGTAGTTGCATTATATGAAGCTTATTCTAATATTTTAAATGTGTATGTAAAGTGCATATTAATTTGTATACTTTTTAGTATTATATTTAACTCTCAGCTTGGTCTATTCAACTATACAATTAATTCAGAAAGTATATATTTTTCTCTGATTGATCAGAGTTTTTCCTGATTACTGCATTTTCCTGAAATTAGAATGCTTCACAGTTTAATCTTCTTAAAAATAGAAAGATACAGGTTTATATAGATTGTTTTTTTCCAATGTTTAGACAAAGGCTGCTGAGGCCTAGTTTCTCCTGATCGGCAGTCCTGATTACAGAGCATATCTGTGGAAATCCCTGGGAGACCAGGAAATCAGGAAAACTGTTCCGATGAGGGGGACAAAAGGAAAGAGGCACAGTCGTGGGGTCAGAGACCTGGGTGTGCTGACCTTGGGCGGAAGAATAACTGCCCTCTTCTGACTCTTGCTTCCTTGTTTCCATTCGGCCCTTTTGGAAGAGATGCCCCTGCTCTCAGTGGGGATGGCATGAGGTTTTTAAGGGGCTGCAGATCATCTGATAACAGTGTCATTATAAATGTGCAAAGGAATGGTTTCTTTAATACAGGAGGGAATAGAACTGTCTCCCTCCCCCTTACTTGTAGTGTCTTAGCAGCTGAGGATTTTTGGAAAGGAGATTATGGATTTTAAAAACTTACCCTAGTAAATTTCTTGACCCCATTGTAACTCCTTTGCCACATAGGCACTGAGCATTTGCCTTGTCCTGTCTGAAGGGAGGGAGAGGGGCTGGGGAGCAGCCCACAAGGGCCTGGGTGGGGAGGCACAGGGACTTCTGAGCGCCTGCCAGGGCCAGGAGCTCACTGGCTGTTTCCTTGCTCCCTTTCAGGGTCAGTGGGTGCTGCTGAGGCAGCTGAGCTGAAGAGCTCCTGCCTTCTCTTCTCAGCAGATGCCTTCCAAGAGGTCCATGCTTCCTGAGGGCAAGCCCAGCATCCAGGGGATCTGAGGCAATTGGGAAAGCAGCCACCTCCTTCCTAGTCACAAACAGGAATCAGATTCTTTTCTGTCACAGGCTAGTTAGTATCATAAATCTAGACTGATTAAATGTGCTCCTTAGTGAGAATAAAATTGTACATCAAAACATGCACTTGAAGAATGGCTGATCACTGCTCTATGATGATGATCAGCAGTCTTGTGTTCATGGTCATACTTACAGTCTTCCTAATAGTAGAGACCCACCGTTATAAGAGCAAGACTGAGGCAGTTTTGGTCGTGCTTCCACACATGTGCCCTCCAGAGATGAAAGAAAGACAATGAGTCTGATTTTTCTCTTGAGCACTGAGGAGCCAGTCTGATTTATAAACCCTGCACATACATTTATAAAGTCAATAATTTCATTAATAAAATGATTTCTCCATTATTGCAAAGTTTTTTCCCCCTCTACAGAATGCTTAGTGCATGAAATCTGTTCCTCACTTCCAGATACATCCAGATCGGAATAATCTGTTTTTATCCACTTCAAATTTTTATTTTTATTTCAGGATTATGATTTCTAACAACTTAGATTATAGAAAGTTTTTTTTTCTATATTTTCCTTTTTAGCATACATCTTTGAAATTGTGGCTCTTGGCAGGGAAGATATATTACCACATAGGTATATAGTATTGCTCCTCCTTATTCTATACTAAAGTATTTTTATAAATAGGATTTATTAGAGTCTTGATAGTGCATGAAAGTGCTTTCTGAGGTGAATTCCCTTCCCCTCAGTATATGTTCACAAGGCTCATTTTCTCTGGGTATGGTTTCTTGATTTCCTAAGTGCTTGGCTTAAATAGGGATCTTTATGAAAGCATACTGCTGAGGCTGAGAATCCGCAGGAGAGGATAATTCCAGAAGCTAAAGGGAAAGCACTAAGCCAACATAGTAATATCTCCGTATGAATCACTCATTCATCCAGAACCTTGTAACGATTTATTCTGAATCTGAAAAGAGATCATGAGTTCTTCTCAGAAATAAAGGCACTGATAAACTTTGGCAGAAAAATACTTATGCACACACAAGTTTACCAACAATTTTAAAGAATGCGTGGATCCCTGTAATCTAATTATGGACCCTGTAAAAGGCTTGCTCAACTCAGGTTGAATTACTTACCTGACAGGTCACAGCAACAAAGTACTTGATACTCACTGGTGGGAAAGTCCTGCGGTTAGTCACTGACCTCAGCACCAGCTTCCACTTGCTCTTGCTTGAAAACTACTTTTAGCATTTCTATTTTCACAAGCTTTGCCATTTCATATCATAGTAAAAAAAGTCTACCTGAAGCTGAAATCTCCTGAAGATGATCATTAGATAACATTGTCATAAGCAGAGGGATTAGGAACGATTGAGTTTCAACAGTCATGTAAAAATGCTTTTTGAGCAAATAGGAGATTGTGCTTAATATGGAGCTACATTGTTTCATAGGTACCCGAAGGGCTAATTAGGGCATGTTTCTACTCAGATTGGCTGGTAAGAGATGGTTTCTGACAGTAGGCTTCTTTGACAATGTGTCATGATGCCCCAACTTAGAAGCTAGTCTTGGTTTAGAGCAGATCTTTAGTAATAGATGTCTCTCTGAGAAATTTGTTGTGTTCTATGAGAGTTTACTATAATCTGAGCTATCCAAAGAGGACGTGAAAGTCATGGAAAAGTTGAGCATACGCTAAGAGCCCCCCCGAGTATCTCTTTAATGTGAAAGGCCCTTGAGAGTATGGGTGATAGGAATATTGCTGGGGAGCTTTTCCTTGAAACTGTCTCTTTGGAACTTCCTATACAGGGTCTTGGAGACCATTATCTTTATTCTTCACATTTTTCCCCGGCTGAGTTAACAGAGCCACATTACAGTGAGTGTACTTTTCAGGCTTGTGAACTAAGTCCACATCTAGATGTTATGCAGTGATAATTGTAGGTTGGAAGATCTGCGGTGCGTGTGTGTGTGGATGTGTGTGTGTCCTCAAAACTATTAGTATATCATTTTGAAAAACAAATAGAACTCTACTTTCTTGGCAATATTTGAAATTATAAAGGCTAGCAAGACACTCTGTTTCAGTGTTTTTACCCTTTTGTCGTGATTTAAGAGGACATTAATTTTGGGAATGAAAACCTCATTCATCTCTAGAATTTGGTTCCCGTATAGAATAATGTATATGTGTTTATATTAGCTTTGTATATCTCATCATAGCCATTGCATCCTGGAAAGATTTTAATGTGAGTTTAGATGTAAATAAATAATTTTCCAAGTTAAAAAACCAGTAAGTAATGCAGTGTTCAGGTGAATGTAATATTTGTTTTCCCTTTAAAATTTAGTATTTAGGCATAAGATTACAGTTGAAACAATGACCTTAATCCAAATTCCTTACAAATATTTTCAAATGTGAATACCAGACATTTTAGGCCTAGAAGTAAACAATGATACTTAAAATGAAAATGAGGTTGGGGCCAGGGATTTAGCTCAGTGGTTCCGGCGCCTGCCTTTCAAGCGGAAGGTCCTGAGTTCGATCCCCGGTACCAAAAAAAAACAAACAAAAAAAAAAAAGAAAAGAAAATGAGGTTGAGTTAAGAAGGTGTTATTGGCTGGCTCTTTTATTTGAAAGTGGAGATCAGTCATATAGGTACAGAAAAAGATGATATAGATATATAGATTTTTAATATTTGAAGTTATAATACTGTCATAATTTGGTATTTCTTGTGGGTTCCCTCTTTCTCAAGATCAACCTTCTTGTGATAAGTAAAGTATTTTAACTAGTTTTGATTGATTTTTATGATAATCAGGTACAGTGGAATGATAATTTGTGTTAAGATTGGTGGAATCATTAGATCAATCTTACACACGCAAGTTAAAGATATTACTGTCTTTGTGATTGTTATTACGCTGTATCTCAATTTGGAAAGGTCTGTTGTGGATTTGTAAAATTTGTACTAGAAAATGAATATTAAAATTATTTTTAATAGCACCGAAATAGTATTTGATTTAATCTTTCAACACAATTTAAGTTCAGATTTAATGTCACTTAATATATTAAATATCAATAGAAACAATATACAACTTCAATTTCTTCCCTAAATATCTCCTAATTTCACATCTGAATGCAGTTACATAATCCTCTAGGAAAGATAGTTCTATTCACTTGCTCTGCTGTTACATAAGCAATATTAATTTTGATGAAGGATCCTTAGAAGATAGTTTGGCTTCTCTATGTAGGACATTATGCATAGAACGCTTAACCTTGTGTTTCACATTCTGTTGTAATGTGTTTGCGAAATGCCAGAATAGAACATACAAAGAGAGAAAAGAAGAATGAGTACTTGCAAAGCATTTAATCTATAACACATGATGACTCTGAAACAATCTTTAATAAACAGCTGCTTATGTTTTTGAGTTTGGTTGCACTGATGGAGATTGGTTTTAATGTTGGCATTGTAAAAACTTAGCTGCCAATCCCCGCCTTCTGGATAGTTGAGTTTTCTGATGTACTGTTTGCTGAGTAGCTAGTAGTTATTGATATTAGTTAACATTAATTTAAATAAACGTTCTCATCTGGATTCTACATTTTTCTGCTCTTTTCCTTTCATATTAGGAAGGCTGCAATGGAGATTTTATCCCCGATTTCATAAAATTTTACATATCATCATTTTTATTTGTCCAGTGTGTAGTATTCTGACAACTGTGCTGCCCTTGCATCCAGTGCGTGCATACACGGTTATTTGGACAGTTTAGTTACAGTGTGTTCATCGTGGTGTTAGTTAGTTTGATTTGTTTCTGGGTATTATTTTGCTTAGTTTGCCTGTCCCCTTTCCTGTGAATTCTCATTCATGTCAGTGCTCATGTCTGCCTCAACCTTTTTGGTCTCGTACAGGTGCATTTTCAAGAGCTGTCTTGGGTTGAATACCAGAGAAAATCATTTATGATTTTGACTGTAAAATTAAGAATGAGAATCCAGTGAGTTTTTTGTAGAAATAAAGTCCAAGAGCATATATTTTGTTATATATTTGCCAGATGAGTGGTTTTTTTTTTTTACTTGTTTTCCATCTTTTGGCAATATTCTCAAACAGGTTAAGGTAACTTGCTGTCTACTAAATTCTGCTATTTATTCTATATTCTAGATTAAATTCCATTTTAATTATTTTCCATTCCATTAATGATACTTTGATGGGTGAAAACAATATAGATTTTAATGAAAATGGAGTTCTAATAAATATACTAAAGTATGTTTGTACATATTTAGTCTCATTTCAATTCCTCCTTTAAAACCTACCTTAATACCAAAGTGATCTGACATAGTTACCAAAATGTAAAGATGTGGCCCACTGTAATAAATGCATAGAAAAGATTGGGTAAAACCAAGGGTAGAGTATGAGGCTACATACTTAATCATGAATATTTTAATTGCTGTGCTTTGAGAAAAGTGACATTGGTACCAAAATGTACAGTATCCGTAACACTCCAAGAATTCAGGTGATACCAGTTCTTTCTGGTGTTTACCAGAGAATGATATCTCCCCTGCCATTTCATAAGGAAGATATCAGCACTGGTGGCATGATCCGCATGATTTGAGCAACATCAGCACCATGCTCCAGATGCTAACATGGCTTGATGTCGTTGTGGTGGTGACAGAGAATGAAAGAAATGTGAAAGCTGCTGGGATGAGGGTCTGTCTAGAAGTAGTATAGTTCAGGTGCATGATTGTCTGATGGAGGGGATATTTTAGAAAATCTAAATTGGTTTACTGCATACTCTTCACAAAGACCACTCTACTTTACGGATCTAAGTTGAGCATTTCAGAAATATCGAGGGGCATTGTAATGAAGGATATAATCTCTGATGTGTGCTTGGAGGTAGGGTAGTTCAGAGTGGCTGCTCACAGGTGAAATAGACATGCTGGGGATAAGATTACCTGGCTTTCCTGTATCCTAGGCCATCCCGTGTTTCTCAGGGCCACACCCATGGCAAGCAGGGCAGCCAGTGTTGGTTGGGTACTTTCAGACTAGTCCACTGAGGTGTCCTGATTTTTTAAAGTAATATTTTTGGCCTGAAAGTTTAATCTAAGATGAAGATATTTTGAAATCACCATGTTTGAAATATTTTTTAGATTTGTTCATCCAAATATTAAATATTTCTGAACTCTGGAAAATAATAACCTTTCTTGAGTCTGGAAGTTAGTTTTTAACCAACCTTAACTTGGGTGGCTTCATAATAAATGTATATATACTGTACTATCTATATGCATTTGTGAATGTTACTTCTTTATTTCTTTTTGCTTTTGTGGTTTGACTTACTTAAACACCTGCTTAAATAATAGACTTCTGTCGTACAGACTAGGAATGCAGTTGAAAGGACGTCATTATAAAACTTGGCTACTTTTGCAGCTCTGCAGAGGTTTAGACCTGTGACCTGGCAGTGTTTTGCAACCTAGTTTCTTAGAGCTGTAATTCTGAAGGTTTGTCAATGTGAACACTTTGCATTTTTTTTCAAGAACAATGATGAGGCATAAAATAAAATGTTCTCCAAATTTCTATGCCTAGTAATTTCCCATTGCCAGTCAAGGAATTTCCAACTTAAACAGAAAGTATTGTTATATATCTATAAATTATTTGTTTGCATAGCCCAAATAAAAACAAAGGAAAACCAAGAATTAAAAATAAAATACGAGAGGCTGGGGATTTAGCTCAGTGGTTTCGCTGCCTGAGTCGCAAGCACAAAGACCCAAGTTCGATCCACAGTACAAAAAAAAAATATGATTAAAAAAAGGAATGCAAAAAATATTTACAGTAAGTTGCTTTGAGGCAGCTCTGGTTTCAAAATATTTATTTTTATTACCAAAAATGTTTGCTAGAATGTAAACCTATTTTCTATGTTTTATACATTAAGGATATGTTTTAAAATGATCAGTTTCAATACCTCATAATTTATTTTCTATTTTGTTCTATATACCTTAAAATTCATCTTTATTATCATTTGACTATTCTTGTTATTTATATCATTAAAGCTATGATACTGTACAGATCACCATTTTTTTCATTTCCATATCATTGGGCATGCAGAGGTGGATAGAAATTGATTTGACATTTAGAAATCATTGCAAATTAATGCTGTTTTGCTAGAGTTGCCTGGGTCCGGATAAAGACTAGCATTTTCCTTTATCAAAGATATTTCATCTAGAACGCATTCTTATAATGTCTCTACTGTGAACATACCCAACACTACAATTTCTTAAACCTGTGGTTAATATCCAGTCCCCAAACAATGAAAGCAAATAAACCCCAATTTTTTCCACAGGGTTTCCTGGCTGGTTATTCCGAGGCTTTGCACGTGACAGCCTGTTCTCCACGTGAATGGAATACTCAGTGTCAATGTGGAAGCCTGGTCAGTTGGAAAGTTGCAGTAAAATATTTCCCTCATGTGTACAGCACTTCCCAAATTCTTACTTTTGAATAAAAATTCGTATTTATGAAGATTCATTGTGTTGGAAAAAAGAGTTTCTCTAATATTGTCAATTTTGTGATTTGTTATCCAAGGCACCTTCCTATCTGTATGTAGATTCTGGGGGAGAAGTTTCTTAGTAGGCCCAAGGCTGTCATCGCACATGAAATTTATTCCTCTCCAAATGAGTGTATATGGAAAGCTTTTCATCAAGTAATCAATGACCTTGGAGACTTTTCCTATGTACATTTTTATTGTCACTTAATCAGATAATATAGTGCATTCTCGATTTCCTGGAGACCAAGAACATCCTTATTTTATAGTTCTAAGGCATAGAGTTGTGTGTATGTGTGTGTGCATGCATGCATTCGTGTGTACCTGGATGTGTGTATGTGTTTTGTTGGTGTTCAGAGCTTTCAGAAATTTACTTATCAACGTTCTCTGTGGTCCAGAGAATCGGGGCCACACAGAGGTAAAGAGTAAGGAAGCCAGTGAGCTTTGTGATGTTCGAGAGTGTTTCCAGACCCTGAGCCTCGAGTCTGTGTAAATTTATATCGCTTTTTAAACTAGAAAAAATTAAACTGATAACTAATCTTTACTATCATAAATACATTTTAATTTCTCAATGTCTATTAGTTTATTTAAGGTAATTTGAACAAAGTTTTCTGTGTTTTCTCAAAGCCTCCACATCAAGGGTGACCCGTTACATATTTAAATTTACAGTGGTTGTGTGTTTGACACTCAATCCTAAATGAGATGATTTGGATAGTTTAGTATAAACTAAAAAAGGGAATCTCAGAAAGTTAGTAAGCTTGTGACTTACTACAATATAAATACCAAACATATCAAGCAACTAATATCTCTGCTAAGTAATTTTTAAGATGTAATGGAGTCTAGTGAAACATTGTCAGGGATGAATAATCAAGATAATAATTAATAGGCTATTTATAAACAAAGTCTTCAACATTTTTCTAGGTATTTCAAAGCATATTTTGTAAATATTTCTGATATTACACGTACTTTAGTAATATAGCTATGTAATCATAAATCCGGTCTCTAACACCATGATTTTATATTTTTCATCTCAATTATATAACTAATTATAAATTAAACTTTATTTCTAAAGTTCTTAATGTTCACAAAGCTGATGTATCTCATTTAATTCCCATGAAAGTTTTGTGAGGGAAGGGGCATTATTCCCATTTTATAGAAGAGAAGGTTATGGAAATGAAGAAAGATTATCAAGATAATGTACCTGATATGCAGAGTTAGGTTTAGAGTCATAAGTCTCTTAACTGTAAGTACAGTGGTCATTTTGCTACATAATAGCTACTGTTCTAGGTTTTATAAGAAAAAACAGTTATGAATATTATAAGATATAACAATGTTAGTAGAGAAATTAAGATATACTGAGACTAATGCTTCAAAAATGTAAACTCTGGGGTGGAAGAATATATTTGTCATGTTACATGCTAATGTATATATTTTTAGTCTCTAATGAAAGTTTGAATTTCTATTGCTTCTCGGCCTTTTGGCTAAGATCAAGTGAAAGTTTGAATTTCTGTGGTGCTTTATAGGGTGCGAGGTGCTTTCATGTCCATATCATTCCACCCTTGAAGAAGCAACTGGATGCTATAGTAGCTATTTCTAGAGTTGGAGATTATCTGAATGACTGAGCTCAGAGCTCATCCAGAAATTTGATTCTGAGTCCCATTTGGTCTCTTTATAGATTTGTGTGGTGGTAGTTTTGGCTTCTCAAAAATTCACTCCCAAATCCATCAAACAATGCTTATGACCAGAAAAGTACCACCTCTACAAAAGACTGTCCCTTTTGTCAACAAGCTCCTGACATTCCTTTCCTGTGCTCTAAAACAAAGATCCTTCAAGCAAATACTTAATCATTTTCTGGAGGTTGTTCAGCTGTGGAGATTCTTTTGATCATAAATCATTTCTGAAGTTAAACATTTTAAAAATAATTCATTAACATGATACACCGAAGTTGATGCATTTATTTGAATCAACTTGGTAAATGATAATTCGTTTTACTTAAATTGTCAGTTATATACCAAAGAAAAAGAGTGGTGATGTTGGGTCTGTGATAGAGTATTATGAACAAAAGAGAGTTTAAAAAAATGAGAAAATTTTAAAACTTTATTGGGGTATAATTTATATACAGAGATATCAGTACATACTTTTGTATGCAATTTAATGAGTGTGGAGAGAAGTATACATCCATGAAGCCAGAATTAAGTTCATGCCAGAAACATATCACTTCTAAGCTTCCTCCTGTCCTCTTTATTATTGTTTTATTTTTTATGATAAGAACACTTGACATATCCTCTTAGCAAATTTTAAATACTTGTTAATTCTAGAAATTGTGTTGTACAGCAGCTCTCTAAGATATGTTTAACTTTGATAACTGAAACTTTACACCTTTGACTAATAACTCCCCATTCCCTCCCCCAAACCCCGTGGAAACTGGCACTTTATTCTCTGCTTCTGTAGGTGTGACTGTTAGATTTCTCCTGTCGGTGGGATGCTGTGGTTGGCTTCCTGTGTGCTGGCTTGTTTTCCTTAGCATAGCATTCTCTGGGTTCATTCGTGCTGTTACAGTTGCAAAATTTTCTTCTTTTTGCAGTGTGTGTTAAGTTCACCCTTTACCATTGTGTACACCACATTTTCTTTGTTCGTTCCTTGTCAGTGGTCATGTGCGCTGCCTCCAGATCTTGGCTGTAGTGACTAGTGCTGCACGGAGTGCAGATACTTCCTTGAAATCGATTTCAGTTGCTTTGCCTGCCCACTCCAGAGTAGTATTGAGAAGTGGTATAGTAGTTTTATTTTTAATATTTTAAGGAACTTCCTTCAGTGACTTTACAAATTTACATTCCCATTCAAAGCTCCAATCTGTCCCCATTTTCACCAGCATGCATCTTTTTTTCTTATTACAGCTATTCTAACAGATGAGAGGCAATATCTTGATTTGAATTTGCTGTGCATTTCCCTGATAACTAATGATGTTGAGCACTGTTAGTGGGGAGTGCAGCTGTCATACAAAGCAGAATTTCTAACATGCATTTGGAGAACAACCACTACGATGAATCCCAAATACCCGGAGATAATATAGTTTTTCCTAGTAAGGGTACTTTTTGGTTTTTGGTTTTGTTATTGTTGCTGCTGTCCAAGACCAAAACCAGAAATTAGACTTTGAGTTACTTAGAATCGTTGCAGAGGTTCTTGCTGAAGACAATGGCTTGGAGAAGCTTTTTCTCCTCCGCTACTGAAGTTCATACAATGTTTGCCATCAGTTGTAGTTGAGGAGTGAAAACTGGCACAGATTTTGAACAAAATCACCAAAAAGTATTTGGGTAATAATAATTTTACTGTGGTAGAAACTTAGACTGATAGTAAATTATGTAAGATAATAATTCAATTATGAAAGATAATTTACTGATTTTGCAATAGTATGCACAGTATTTCATTGACTAAAAAAGCTAACATTGTGCAGATTATTGGATCAATGATTAAATTAGATATTTAGCTTCTGTTTTATTTTGATACCTAGAAACCAAATTGTCTAAAATAATTATTTATTTCTTATTTGTCACTGTTAAGTGAAATTAGGACTTTTAGGATTTTGCTATATAGAAAATTATTAGTCAAAAGTTAGTTACACTATTATATATAATTGCAAGTGAACACACTTTCCCTTTGCAGTCAAAGAACTTTCTGAAGTAGATTTCTAAAAATAAGGAAACTACTTCAAGTGGAATTTTTTGGGGTTCTTTTTGTACCAGGGATTGAACTCAGGACCTTGCGCTTGCTAGGCTGGCGGCGGAACCACTGAGCTAAATTCCTGGCCCTCAAGTGGCGTTTTTCACATATTAATCCAGAGTTAAGATGTTATCTCTGTTCTTAGATTAAGGTTTGATTCCTGTCTATGAAATGTCTTTCTCAGATGAATGTCCGTGTAAAAGGTAAAAATGAGTCAAAATGTATGCTTTTATCACAATATAGTACAAAATGATATTTAATTCTAGTGTGGAGGCCATGGAACTTCATATTGAAAATACTTTATATCAATTTAAGAACCAATTTTTAGAACTGAATTGATTGTTGTGTGTAGATACTGCATACATATAGTAAAAAATATTGGACATATTTTTGTTCAGTATTTTTATTTGTGTATATGCTATGCTGTAGTAAAGTAGTGCAGGATTCATCTAATCTTATTTAATATCAACACATGTCCTATTATAGAGGACTTAAAAAAACAATAAAAGAGAAAAAAGAAAGAGGTTTAGGAAATACCTGGGAAGAATGACTCTCTCGAGTTTTGGTCTGTTAAATTTATATTTTTGGGTGAGAACAGTTTATTCTATGTAAGAAGAGCAGTTCAGTTTTTGAGATAACAAGTAGCATGATTATGGGTATGTATTAGAAATTTTTGAGTTGCTAAGAATCAATCTTAGAATTGTTATAAATGCTGTCTTTCTCATCATTCATTATAATGATGTTAAAATGTGCTGTGTATTTCTTCTGGAGATGCACAAGAAGTTCAAATTTTGATGTAGCCTTTGCTGCACGCACATTAGGTATGCTCCACTTGGGCAAATATAGCTGTCAGGTAAATTATTAAATATTTAATACATGGAGTTAGATGTTTTTCTTACAGTTTAATATACCTGTTAAACGCCTATGTCACTTGGAAGGTATTTTGTTCTGCCAACTTTTATTGGTCTTATTGGACTCATCTGTGCTTTTGTGTTTTTGTGTGTTTTGTGTGGACATCAATAGATAGAAAATTTTAAATCATACAAATATATACTTATGCATTGCTACATACTCTATAGTGACCTGGGTTTACGAAAAATGAATTCACTTTACAGAAGACTCTTGTGTTGTTTAGCTGACACGTTTTATTTGTTCACTGAAAGTACATTTTGCTTGATTTGTGGAAATTCTGTGCTAAGTTTAATTTGCCCATTTTTTCACAAGGTGTAGGGACCAAGTCTGTTGTGAAATTCTTCACAAAAAAAATAGGCTCAAAAGTACAATGCTTTTATAACAAGCCTGGTTATATATTTGAGCCATTTTAGCAGACTCGACCTTTCAATATCCTTTCTGATTCTAAATTAATGAAATAATAAATCAGTTCCTTTACAGTTACATTGAATATCTGAGGCAATATTTGTATTCATTACACAAGAAAACACCACATATTTATCATTTTGAAACGATGCCATCTGGAAGTCAATATGTTTAATCATATATTAGAAAAGTAATAATAGAATTTTTTGTATTAATAATATACTTGATTGGGAGTATTTTATGGTTTTGTTAAGTATTGCTTCTTTCATTAATAATACAGAAATGTGAATTATAAGGACAAATTGGAGTAGTAAAAAATTCAGTATCTTTCAAAGCTAGTAATTACATGGGTAGAGGAAACAAATGTTTTAAAAAAACGTTTAAATTTTAGTATTTATTTTTATGTCTTTAAATGGTATTGTTATATTTTAGTGAGTGATAAATCAAAATAATGATGAGACCTATTAGAAATTGTTTGGAATATAAATGAGGTGTAATTGTGCAGAGGACCATAGTATTGATTATACTCAAAGCAGGGTGTGAAGAGTTAACCCCACAATTGGCTTGTTTATAGAAGTGAGTCCCCTGAAGCCTGTGTGCCAAGGTCAGAGTAATTTGCACCCAAATTCCGTCCCTACAACTTAAACCTTCTGATTAAAAGGACAATGTTTTTTGGTACCAGGGCGCAGACCCGGGACCTTGTGCTTGCGAGGCAGGAGGCAGCACCCCTGAGCTAAATCCCCACCCCAACAGTGTTCTAATTACAACCATATATTTTGTCTATTCTGTTCCTAATTTGAGAATGCTTTGTCTTGTCCTTTACAAGCCTTGTTTACATTAATTTCCATAGAAACGGCACGTAGCTTGCCTTTACTCCAATTGATTGCCAGTAAAAGTCAGTGCCTGGAATTGTCCAAGACCTTTGTCAGTCGCACTGGCACTGGTCATCCTGGCTCCCCGCTTTCACTCTCCTAGTTCCGTCTCTTAGTGTATTTATTTTTCAGGCCTGCATCACAGACTGGGCATCACAGACTTGTATTTGTAATGGGTGTAGCAGCTGGACCACTCACCCTCTCACCCCACTGCCCACGCTGCTCTCCCCTGGCTGCCCAGCCCCCAAGCGGAGGAGGCTGCAGTGTGTTGCTGAGGAGTGAGGAGTAGCTGAGCCCCGAGTCCTGAAGGGGCAGGCCAGCTAGGTGGGCTCTAGGAAAGGGGGTCACCACAGGAGGGCCAGGCAGACATCTGTGTTCCAAACGGGGCTTGTGACGAGGGCTTGTAGGTCACTGACTCTCCGAGTCCAGGGATGGCACCAAGCCCTCTCCAACACTGTGCCCAGATGCAGAAAGCACTGACCTGCTATGCCCCCCAAACCCGTCTTCCGACATGCCTTTTGCACCCCTCCCATTAGGACAGTCAGGCCCCTCCCCCGAGATCACCTATTTCTTTCCTCTAGTCCTTCGGGGTCCCCAGCCACCTGCCCAGGGGTGCTCAATACCAAAACCTAACTAAAGGGGTCTTTGGTAATTGGCACCCAATTTGAGGTTAATGCTTTACAGCCTACTTTGGGCATAATCAATATTACAGTACTCTGCATCTCCCCCTTCTCTGTTTGAAAACAGCAGCTGTATCTTTTTATTTTTATTGTGGTCCTCTGCATAATTGTACACTAAAGTATGAACAAGTATTATATGCTAGATTATGGAGTGTTTTACATTTATTTTTATTAGCAGTATTTGGTAGATGTGAAAAATACTGTGCACAATTAAAATTGGTCAAAAATTGTTTTTTTACTGACAAATTTGTGCCATTTAAATTGTCAGTGGATAGTGTGAAAATGAGTATTGGCTGCACGTTGAAATCTCTTGAAAAAAATGTATCATTAGATGCAGGTATTCCTTTGTTTCTGTCTGTCTGTTCAGTAGTGGTTAAGTTGCACTCTCCACAAGATAGTTGATTACCCTGCCAAGCTTCTAGAGAACAGGATACCAGTGCTTGAAAACATTGTTTACATATGAAAATTGTGCACAGTTCACCAGTAGCACCAGCTCGTGGTTCTTTGCCTATGAGGAGCAGTTTTTGCACAGCCAAATATTCACCAATTATATGTGTGCAGACACTCAGAACAAAGTGAGTGAAGCATGGAGCTGAGCCACCCTGTGGCAGGGCATGTGAGACAGAGGAAGACCCCAAAGAGCACAGGCTTTAGGAGCTGAGGCACATTACTGAGGGAGGCAGTGACCTGTTGCTATCTTGGAGTTGTGGAGATGGAATGTTGTTTTTTCTTTTCTTCTTTTTTCTTTTAAGAGTTGCTGAAGCAGTTTTCACTTTAAGAACAATTTTTCTGCAGAGAAATACAATCCTCCTCTCAAGTATTGCAGTGGTCCTCTTAACATCACAGTGTATCAAATCCAGTCAGAATTTGAGAAGTTCTCAAGCCTTATTACTAGGTATATGAAATTTTAGGGACAGTGTTTTACAAATTACAAGAATCATCTTTTGAATAATAACATTTGTGTTAGTAATGTTTCAATTTTAATATTTTGTGGGCTTTTTCTTTTGGGAGGAATTAGCTAGAACTGCTTCAAGAATAACCACATGGTACTTTACAAACAGTAAACACTTCATTACATTCCACTAATTGAATTGGTCCAATACTCTAGAAGTGTATAATCTTGATGTTAAGCTGTATGTACATTTTAAAGTATGTGATTATGAGAGAGATAATGACTAAATGTAAAATAATTTTTAAGAGAATAGCTTTTGGTAGTGTAATCTCTGATATTAACCCTTGCATACAATGTATTACTGTTAGCCACATGAATATTTGAAGAACACTTCAATATTTATTGTAATATCTGTAACATTTGCTTTCAGTTATTCTATGATATGTTAATGGAGAAGAAATAATTACAAAGAAATTAAATTGCATGGGTTTTTATGCCTGCAGATTTAAAATATTTTAAAAATCATTTTCTATTGTATTTATTTTATAGTACCTATACCTACCATGTCTGTTTATCTATGAAAAATATAGCTTGCACAGGTATAAGCTGCACACATTTTCTCAAAAGCTACCTAGCTGTGTAACTCACCATTATCTGGCATCCTTTACTTTCTTTCTTTCTCTTTGGAGTGCTATGGAGAAAAACATCCCTATTGAGTAAATCTGATATTTAAACTATAAAAGGTCATTTATTCCCCCACTTTCCCTAACACACCATTCCTTCATAGGTGACCTACTTTTTCTCTAGCCTTTTATTCCATGCAGATCTTGAAAGCACTGCTACTTTCCTTTGAAATGTTTCTTTTTTCCCTCAGGTTCTTTCTTTGGCATTAGATTTTAATTTAAAAAGATAAAGTTTCGTTAATGAATGTGTACAAAGTCAGAACTCTTTTAAATTTTTTATGGCTTTAGCAAAGTTGGTGAATACTGTGGCATTTGTATCCACTCTTTTGCTAACAGTTATTTACTCATCACTAAGTTATTAACACATGTAATGTTTTCCAGTTAATTAGGAATGATAGATACTAGGGAACAATTTTTAAAAATGTGGGTAGAGTTCAGAAAGTTAGAAACACTAAATTTTAACCCTTATTCAGTTCAATGCATGCAATTTTAGCCACCACCACTAGATGGCAGCCTGTAGCATGTTCTGGAAGGTATTAAGGGTGGGAAGGGCGGATCAGCCCTGTTCTTTCCTGTTTGTCAGTATTTCAAGTCTGATTTATAAGAGGAAAAGGTAGCTCCTTTATTGTATGAAGTACATTTGTAGCATGAATTCATTTAAGTGACTTAGTTCACATCTTTGCAACATAGGTGTCTATGATTCTGGGATCTACATACTCAAAATGATAATATTCTTAGCACTTTATAAATTCAAGAGATAATGCTTAAAGTGATGTGTTCTCCAATACCACTGCTTTCTTCATTCCTTTCCTCTTTTGCAGGTGACTTGGATTATTACTGGTTGGATCCTGCCACGTGGCACAGCCGGGAAACATCACCTATTAGTTCGGTAAGCTTTCTGGGAAGGGAGTGAATGTAATTCAAGGATTCCATGTGCTAGCTACTGTCCTTTGACTGATAAGTAATTGGTAGCAATCTTATTCTGCTTTCACATTTAATACATCTTGTACATTTTATGAGAGCAAATTTAAATTTTGTTTGAGAGTATGGATTGGAAGAGAAAAGCGATTATGAGTGAATAATTATAACAAATTTGTAATTAAGTAAAAATGTTTATTAAATAATATAATATATGTAAATAATGCTGGGATATTACCGATACTCCTCGATTTATAATGAGCTTGCATCCTGATAAACCCACTGTACACTGAAAGTGTTATAAGTTGAAAATGCACTTACTCTACTCAACCTACTAAACGTCATTGTGGAACAGTGTGTCACCTGTGGGGCATGGGCATTTACCTTCGTCATCAGTGAGTGACCCTGGGAGCTGCCTTTGCTGCTGACACTCGGCTTCTGACAGTGTCCCACAGGGCACCAACCCTGGAGAGCATAAAAAGAATGTGTTGCAGTATCACTGGAAAGTTGAAAAATTCCGAGGTGAATTGCTGTCACTCAGGAACTGACTATTTGGTAAAAGATGCTATCACCATTAACAACTGAAAATACAGAATCGATTTTCTATATACAAGCAGAATTTAAATTATATTTCAATTAGAGATATGTTAATTGCCAACTACTTTTAGAATTATACTTTGTGTCTATTGTACCTAAAATACAGTTCTAAGGAAAAAAAATGTTTTTTGTACTCAGAATCAAACTCAGGACCTTGCTCTTGCTAGGCAGGCACGGCACCACTGAGCTAAATCACTGGCCCTCTAAGTGAAAATTTTTATAAGCTAGAGTGCCCAGAATAATTTCCTCTAGAGTGTCTTTTACCTGAGAAATTTGTATCGTGCTATAGCTAATAACTGTATGTCTACAAAAATGAAAAAGCAAGTTGTTTACTTTTTAAACTTTATGTTTTAATAGCATCCTGTAACGTGGCAGCCATCTAAAGAGGGGGACAGATTGATTGGACGTGTTATTCTTAACAAAAGAACAACCATGCCCAAAGAATCTGGTGCATTGTTGGGTCTAAAAGTAAGTACACTTTAAAAACATGTTTCTTTTTTCTTTAGTACTGAGTGTTGAACCCAGGGTTTTGTAAATGAGAAACAGGTGCTCTACCTCTGTGCTTATATCTCCAGCCCTAAAGTATTCTTCTCTTACAGTACCTGCCTCATTCAATAAAGTTTCAGACAGTGATTTTTACATATCTTCCTCTTTCCTCCAAAATAAAATTCTTGTAGTGAATGTAGCTTGTCATATATGTACTATTTTTATCTGAATATTTTAAATGTTTTATTGATATAGCATACAGATGTATTTGAAAAATCAAAAGAATATAGGAAAACTAAAGCATACTTCTCTGAATATAAAATTTAAGGATGATGTTTACATTAAAGGCATTTTAATGGAATGTAGTAAAGTTAGATAATGTAGACCTCTATTACATTTTAAGCAACAACATAAAACATCAATAAAGAGATTATTTTCTATTACAAAAATAGTAATACGAAAAGAATAGGTGCATTTAACCCACATGGTTTTGATCTGAGTTACTTAAAAATATTCAAAAACATTGCTTTAGATCTGTTATTTACCAAGAGATTGTATTACAGTTCTGTGATAATATGGCCTTTTCAAAACCATTAGCCATTAATCCAAATTTTAAAAAATGTTCAAACTGGGCATTGAACTTAGTTGTAGAGTACTTGCCTAGCATGCACAGTGTCCTGGGTTCAATCCCCAGCAAAGTCCCCCTTTCAATTCATGTACTCAATAGTATTTTATTGATTAGTACAATTAATTTCTCTTGCCATAAATAATTCTGATCATTTCCATGACTGGTTATGTTCCTAATAACTGTGGATCAAGCTTAACCTTTGCTAATATCTCCTCTGCTTTTAATTACAAATATTTGAGCTCCTGCATTGGGAAAAATGAAACTCCATGTTTAATACAGAAGTGCCACTTTTTTAGTATTTGGAAATGTGTGTTGCTCTGTAACCCTAACCTGACGTCATATATATCTCAATGTACCGTAATTTCAGCACAGCCACTTTTATAAAATCTATTTTGGTAAATTACTCTCTTTTCATTTTTCTTAAAATCATTAACAAATTTTTGCAATTGACTTCACTTCAGAACTTAGTATTACTGTATGGGTAGAGTGTTTACTTATGCATTTGCCATGCAATTATAAAGAAAATAGAGTTGGTTAAGCTGTGGAATGGAGCATTAATAACCCATAACACATAGATATAGTGGAAAAGTGAGGTGAAAGTGTTAACTATTTAGTAGTACAACTCAGACTTCTGAGACTCGGATACAGATGTGTATTTAGGTGGTCATTTGCAGAGAAGGTTTTATACTTTGCACTGTGTTCAATTGCTTCCCTAAAGTAGTCTTTCCGTGCTTTAAGTTTCTAGTTTTTAATGGTCATAGACCCAGTGCATTATACCATAACTATACCAAAGAGATCAAAATCTGATATGGTAGTGGGGCATTATCTGCATGTTGAAGTAACAGTTCAAACGGGAGGCATGAATTTAGAAAATTCAAAAAAAATGAACTCTAATGGAAACAGTGTCAAACACTTCATGTTTGACAGTAAGTGGGAGAGACATGGCGTGTTTTTTGTAAGTGTGTACATTTTTGCAGTGACTTTTTTCATTAGGCCAATGTAATCAGAGCACAATTTCCTTAGGATGCATGGTCATCTCAGGACAACAAAATGTTTTCCTCCCAATACTATTCTGCCAGTGTGTAATGAAAACTGTACTTCATTAATGCCGCCATCCTTGATTGTAAATACATCATGAGAGAATGTAGGGTTATCTGCTGAAACTAATACATTGATATTTGTTTATAAGTCTTGGGAACTTACAAATTTGCAATTGTCTAGGTTGTTGGAGGAAAAATGACTGATCTAGGACGCCTTGGTGCTTTCATCACCAAAGTAAAGAAGGGCAGCCTGGCAGATGTGGTTGGACACCTCAGAGCAGGTACAGTTTCTTTTTTTTTAACATTTAAACAATGTGTTCTCTAGGCATGAGCAGGTGGGTTTCAGCTTGGAGTTAGTTTTTTATGTCAATTAAGTTGCTAATTAATTTTAATGTGGGAATAAAATTTTCTTCCAAGTACAAATAATTACTGATTACAGCAATAGGCAGCTATACATAAGTGGCAATTTGAATAGAGTAAGAGTAGGAATTTTTTTTCTTTGTACACATAGATGCACAATACTGAAGGATTATTATTTGTGTAGGTGGTTTCATAATGCTATAAGACTTCAAATCTAAAACAATTTAGCCGTGTGAAAAATATGTTCCATGAAACTGTTTAATACTTTAATTTTAAGCTATAGTAAACCTTTTTACATTCATCCCAGTAATTCTTATTTAGGAGCAGGTATTTTCATGAAGCATAATTATAATTACATTTTCTATTTAGATTACATAATAAAATATTTGTTGATTTAAGTGTAACATACATATGTATCATTTTATTGTTTGAAAATTTATGTAATCATATAATTACTTATTTATCCATATGTACCATAATTTAAGCACCAGCACTTTGTAAAATCTATTTTTGGTAAATTGTTCTCTTTTCATTTGCCTTAAAATCATATTAACATACTTCTTGCATTTGACTTCACTTCAGAGCTTATTATTAATTCTTGGTTAAACTGTTTACTTATGCTTTTGCTATGCACTTACAAAGAAAGCAGAGTTGGCTGAACTGTAGAATTGAATATTAAGAATCTATAACACATAGAAAACATTTCCAGCCTATATTTTAAATCTATGAACCTTAAGATTATAATTCTCCCACTTTAGAAAGATATTCTACCACTCTTTAATATTAATTATACAGAATAGTGGGTTTTCTTGTGGCATGTTTATGTTTGCATATATCATACTTTGATCTTACTGATTACTAGGATATAGTTCAAAATCATTTCAGCTTTTTTTCTTTGATAGAGATTTTCTATAAAGGTATTTACTGATTATTAGGATATAGTTCAAAATCATTTCAGGTTTTTTCTTTGATAGACACCTTCTATACAGCTATTTTATAAAAAATGTACCATAACCATGGTATTTCTCCATTTACTACATAGCTTTAAAGATGTGCAAAGGCATGATACTCTGTTGTTTCTTGCCAGAAACTAGCTAATTCGGTGACAGAGTAACTCAGTTGGGGGTGACTATGTCATTAAATTGATTCTTCATCTAATGACTCAATAATAAACCTCAGAAAAGTCTGAGGATCCTTAATTTGCAGATGTCAGATAACTTTAGCTACAGAAGCTTGAATTTGCAGATCAGTTTATAAATATAATGGCTTTTCATTTTATCTTTGTGTTTTTTATACAAGTGATCGTGTAGTCTCTTTGAAATGTTACATGGAGAAACTAGTTTTCTTTTTATTTGCATATAAAGACCATTGGCCTATTAAAAAACCACGGACCTATTTTTTTTTTCGTTTTGCCTTTTTTTCGGCTTTTGCCTTTTTCCTTTTTTTTTTCTTTTTTTTTTGTCCTTCTTCTTTCTTCCTCCTTGCTGTCTTTTATTGCTTGTTTGTTGTATTTTCTATACTCCGTTGTTATTCCCCCCCTCCTTATTATGATTCTTGTTGTTCTGGTGGTCTTTTTTTGTTGACGACGCTGTTCTGCTTTTTTGTTTCGTACCTCCTGCTCTCTCTCTCTGTGTGGTCTTCTCTGTGTGTGTGGTGTTTTTCCCGTATGTGAGATGTTGTGTGTGTCTTTTTTTTCTGTTTTTTTTTTTGTTCTGTGTCTGTGGGCGTCTTTTGTGTTTTTAATCTCTTCTCTAATTTTGTGGGTTTTAAAAAATGTTTTTGTGTGTGTCCCCTGTGGCACTATTTTTTGTGTTTCTTTTGTGTGCTGTGTCTCTTTTTCTTTTTCTCATGTGCCCCTGTGTTTTTCTATATGATTTTTTTTTTTAGTTTTTTTCTATTTTTTTTCTACCCTTTTTATATAGATAGAGAGCGTGTGCTTTTTGTTTTTTTTCCCCCGTTGTTTTCCTTTTTTGCTTGGGGCGTTTTTCTTCCACCAATTAATTAATTGTTGTTAAGGAACCCCCTTTTGTTTTGGGGTTGTTTGGGTTCCAATTGGTTAACACATGCATTAATTTGATTTGATTTAAAAGTTATACTTTCAGGTTGCTGTCTGTAAAGAGAATTTTACACTGCACTACTTTTGCAAAGTGTTGGTTACAACTCCTTGATGGGTAGTAAAATCAATTTAATTGCTGGTATTGATTATTTTAAAAATTTAAATAGAGCATAATAGAGTAGAAATATCAGGGTAAGTACTATTTCATAAAACATTTTCTGGTGTGTGTGTGTGTATATATATATATGTACATACACATACATAAATATATACATATTAATGTTATATATGTGGACTGAGATGATGTAAATTTTATTTTTCTTGATAAAAAAATTAAGCACACTCCTAATATATTGTAAATTTGCATGTTTTTCTTTTCCTTTTTTTTTTTAAAACAGTGAAGTATATTCATTGCCTATTTGAAAAGCTGTCCTAATTAACTGCTTAGGGCAAATTAAAGTCATTTATATATTGCTGATAACCATACTGTTTACCAAACCGAAGCAGCACATGTACTTTATGATATTTACTTTTTACTTTTGAGTAAAGAAGCACTTAGATAAAAATGATAATTACTTTAAAACATTTCTAGTACAGCATTTTTAAAATATTTTGTGGACTTCACCAAAACTAAAAGATTATATGTTTAAAAGGCTTAGCTTTGTGTTTTTATGTTAAAATGCTAACTTTGAAATCTATAATGATATTGGACCATTATTTCAATACATTTTTACTTAGCTCCAAAACTGTTTCAGATACTAAGAACAAGAAAATAAACATGAGCAGCAAAAATTAAGACATCTCAATGTGTACTGAGTCTGGAATATTTCAGCTGAGCCTAGCATTTAGAAGTGAGAACTACTCCAAATATTTATGAAAATAAATCTTACTTTCCAAATGATCTATAGTGAAAGTTCTAGTTAAAATAACTATTTCTTGTTAGCTTATATTTTTAAATGCGGAATCATCATATTATGCTCCTAGATTAATCTTGGACTATTTAACAAAGTAATTAGCATTATGTTGTGGTTTGCATTATTTTACGTGTTTTCTACTAATATTTTAATACTCACTATATATTCTGTGTAGACTATAAATGTTTTGAACATCTGGAAGTGGATTAACTGCCATGCAACAGTTTTACATCTGCTTGCTTTGTAACTTTGCCATAGCTACCTGTGTTACCCTATGGGTGTGAATTCAGATCCTTTCATGCATTTTTATTCTGTTATGCGTCAGGTGAACACAGTGAAGCATGATTTTTAATTGAAAGTTCATGCTAGCAAACATTAATTGCTGATTTTACCAAAAAATAAAACAGGACTTTGCACAGTTTAATAAAGAATCTTTTGCATATAGAACTGCCTACATTTATGATATGGAAGGCATGGGCATGCTGCTAATTATTATTTTTCAGTGTTTCCAGCTAGGCTGTGCTAATTCCATCCAGTGGCATGAGATTATTTTTATAACTTTTCCTGGTATACCTCAAAGGATAAAGGCAGTTTTGTATTGTACTGTTTCCAGTGACCAGTAATATTTTTTGGAGAGAAAATACTAAAAGAATAAAAGTGTGCAGAATATCCATTTAGCTGACATTATATGACTACCAATCTTTTGAGAGCAGAGCCGAGAAGATTAAACTATTTGTATATGTTTCGCATTTCTTTGTTAAAAAAGAGAAAAGATAAGAAAAATAAACAAATTATTTAAGGTAAAAAAATACCCTTTTTTTTAAATTCAAGGGGATGAAGTTCTAGAATGGAATGGTAAACCCCTGCCGGGAGCTACAAATGAAGAAGTTTACAACATTATTTTAGAATCAAAATCAGAACCTCAAGTTGAAATTATTGTTTCAAGGCCTATTGGGTAAGGCTAAAAAAACTTACTTCTTAAGTTTAGTAAATTACATGTATTAGCAGAGTTTTAAAAAGAAGTTTTTACATTCATATAATACATGTTAACATGGATAGTTTTTAAAAATCAATGATGGGCATACATTTTAAATTTTTTAGATTTATTTTTTTAAAAATTGAATTCTGAATTTTCTTTACTACATTTTAGAAGCTCCACAACTTAACAGTTGTAATATCAAAAAGTATATCTATAAAAAAAGTATATCTATTTTTCACAAGTGAAATATAAACTTTTCTTTTAGTGGCAGAAATATTTATTTTTCATATTTCTAATTTATTGGGTAGTATTTCCTTTAAGGGAATCTCTAGAAAACTTGTCATTTTATATTATTTAAAGTTAATGATTTCATGTCTACATAAACTTTTAATTATTCTACAAAGGATAATTTTTGTGTCTTAATAGTTCCAGCTTTTATTTAAAATCAAGTAAGAAGTTTTAAATATTTTGACATTTAAATTGGTCATAATAACGGATACATTTTTAAAACCTCGATTTTTGGCATAATTTGTCTATAGCCAATGGAATATTGTCTGCATCTGTGTATAGAATTTTCCTTGTAGTTAGCTTTTTCTAGCAAACCCACAAATTCCAAAATAAATACTTTGCCATTTTACAATCTTTAGATGGCATTTTGAAGCACTTCTTTATAGTTGGCTTAATGTTTGAATGTATTCTTGGAAATAACTCTTCTTTTTCCTATTCTCCAAGATATCATAGAGCCATTATTTAAGATTTTTTTGTGTCAAAAAATTGCTAAACTTAATATTTTTTGTCCAAATGAATATGTCAGTGAAAAACATACAAGAAAATACAATTATCCCAATTTCAAAAGAATGAAAATGTATAACAATTACCAAAGAATAATATTAATATATAAACTCTAAAAATAAGGGCAAGATTATAAACATTCTTAAATGGTGATTATTACAAGTAAACATCAAGGACATGTGCAAATCCTGTACATTTATTTCTCTCTAGATTTAAAAAATAACACTATAATTTATGCTCATTTTACATGACATATGTTCTAGTGCTGAGGTACATATGAGACTGGAAAAGAGGTAAGTAAATTGGAAAATGAATCAAAAATACAAAAAATAAAATTTAAAATCAAGTACTGTGCACATTGCCAAGTATTTTCAGATACATATAGGGGTTTCAAAGTAATCAGCTAATATTTCATTGATTCAATTTATGTTGACTTAGGAAACCAACAGACAATTAAAGGAGACTGGAATAACATTGTTTAACTTTGTATGAAAATTAACTCAGTCATCTACAGTGCCACACCCCAAATTATCATGGGATTATGCAATTAAAGGAATGTGAAATACAAAGGCTATATTTGAATGAAAATGAAAGCTGGCATCAACTTACCAGTTAATATATTACTAGATTAATTTTAATGATTTAAAAAATACTTATATTTATGTAGTTTTTGTTCTTCAAGTGTAATTAATTTAAAGCAGAGAGAAAATATTTCTTTGTAACATTGGCAGAATGATTTCAAGAATCATTCCTAATATAATTCACATGTACATTGTCTATGAGACATCACAGTGTATAAGACATCTTGCTTTTGGAGGTATTGATCATTTTTGTCAGCCCAACAAATGATAATATCCTTGACCTTTATGTTTCCAATTGTTATTAGAATTACCATATAACTGAGAGTAGAACTGAGACAGTTTGCTTAAACATCAAGGGAAAATTTATTTAATGTTAATTGCTTCAGTAATAATTTCATGAAATTTGCATGAAAATTCATTTGCATGAAATTATTACTGAAGCAATTAACATTATATAAATTTTGATTCAAAAATCACTTCACATTTTTTAACTTACCATCCTTCATTCAGTGACTCGTACAATACAAAGCCTATACCGTACCTTGCTTTTTCATATTATAATTTTCCTAATTGACTGTGAGGCAGATTTTCAAAAAACTCATCTAAGAATTGATTTTTCACTATTTTTTTACAATTAACTTTTATTTGCCTAGGTGAATTTAGAAGTAATGAGCATGGGATAAACAGGTGGTTTCTTGTGCCTTAGCTATTATAAATTAGCTATCTCTTAGCTATCAGTTTAGATAAATGACATATAAACTTTATATGTTTTCTTATATGAAAATATATAGTAAAATACATTTTATAAAATAGGCATCAAGATTATTGCATTTTGTAAAAAGCTATGAGTTTTAGATTGTCATAAAAGTTAGTTTGCACAAAAGAGTGAAAATGAGACATCAGGAAAACAATCAGAGAAAATTTTTTTCTTTTCATTTTCCCCAAAATGTAAAGAAAATCAAATTGAAGTTAGGTAATAAGGTAAGTGATTAAACATTCTTAAATAGTATACTGATAATTCTGTAACTACTAAGTAACTCCAGTCTGCTTTAATATGTCATGTTAATACCTGGGTATTGTGAAGCTCTTTAAATTGATATTAAAATATGTTTGGAAAAGGCGAGTTAAAGTAGTTTTATACAGTATAATGCCCAAACCAAGGTCGTCCAGGTTCTTAAGGTCACAGCAGAAAATGGGTTAAGCCAAGGTTATCATAAACATTTCTTTGGGGTAATTTGTGAGTTTGACAGGAATGGGTGTTCTCCCAAGTCACTTTCTAACCATAAAGTGAATAGCCATATATTTAGCTAACTTCAGTATAGAGACATGAATCTCTATAAAGAGTATATATGTGCATATGTATTATATATCCACATATATAAATTTATTTTGCTTTTTGTTGCAAGCTTGAACCATATTTAATTTCTAAAGCAATTCATCCTTTTCATTTTATTAACTTTGCCCATGATATTCATTTTATTATCAAGTTGTTTTCATTCCTTTCATTCAGTAAACTCTTTCAGATGTGTTTGTAAAACATACTACTGATTTGTAAAATTTGTGTTATTTTGATTTCCTAAAATTGAAGTGAAATATTACCTTTAACATTTTTTATTTCCAAAACGTGCTGTTTTGGTAGTAGAAATATTGTGGTGATTTTATCCACAATATTAGCCTGATTGTTGTCATGTTAAAATGTTTTGCGCTCAAATATATAAAAATGTATTTTCTTGTGTGGTGTTTGACATTCATGCACATTAGCAGTTACCTAAATAGCAACTCTTCTCCATTTCTACATCTGTAAAGATTCAAAAGGATTTTTTACATCACTGAAATAAAATGATCAGGGGTTCTTCCAAGTGGGGTATTTTACCCTAATAGGATTTTCACCATACCCTGTTTCTTTTAGTGACATTCCCCGGATTCCTGAGAGTTCTCATCCTCCATTGGAGTCCAGTGAGTATAAGATTTCTTTAT
>NW_004624819.1:7603755-7708774 GCF_000247695.1 Heterocephalus glaber | reverse complement strand
AATCACTGGAAACTCAGAGAACTTCTACTTTACCCTGAGGTTTTTCTTCTTTTTACTGTTTGTTTATTTATTTATTTGTGACTGTACAAAAATCTTTCCCACAGTACAATTGTGCCTCCTACTCAGGACCCTCTCTGAGCTCGGGCACTATGTCTGCAAGAGCTGTATAGAATAATTTATTGTGCAACTGTTTTTTCTTCAGTCTGGTTAGTAAGCAGCTCAGTCTTAATGAGCTGTGCAGCAAATAGATGCTTTAACAAATAATTCCAAAACTACCTAATAATAGTGTTGGATGTGATAATAGAAGCCCTGGGTATGGTAGAGATAAAGTTCACTGAACACAAAGGCAAGAGACTGTGAAGCTAGAGGGGTCAAAGAATTAACTACATGGGAATTAAGTAGCTCAGGATGAGATAAGATGATTTTGTGTTCAATAAAATGTAGACAAACCATGAAATTTATTTTGGTAATATGGAAGTGAGCCAAATGCTTCCTTTGTGATGGGTTATTGTTAATACTTGGGTTTGAGTCTCAGGTATTATTACAGAATCCCTGTTTTATTAAAATAAAACACATGATGATTTAGGAGAAGACAAGTGAAAATTATTAGAAGGGAGACAGTTTATGATGGGATGAGCGAGGCACCAGAGGCTGAGTCATCATGTGAAAGGCATAGATACCACCGTGTTCTCATCCCTGCTGAGGCTGGGCCCAGGTTGGACTTTGAGCTTTTTGGTGAACAATACAAAGAGAGAAATGAAATTAGTTGTATAATTTATAGTATTGTTAAGATTTTTCAGGTCAGCTGATTATTATAACATTAGAAATAAACTTTATTAGAAGCAGTGTGTCCTTGATCTGAGGATTATTGTAAACCTATCTGATAAAAAGCGTCCCAGTAACAAGGAATTTCATAAGACTGTTTCTTTTATTTATTTTTTTTTTGGTACCGGGGATTGAACTCAGGTCCTTGTGCTTGTGTAGCAGGCGGCGAAACCACTGAGCTAAATCCCCAGCCCTAAGACTGTTTCTTTTAGTTAAAAGTCTCCTTTGGAGGGCACCAAATGATGGCATGTGACTTAGCTTATCAGGATGGGAAAAAGTGTGTGGGTGGCACATCCCCAGGCAGGGTTTGTAAATAACAGTTCTCAGTGGAGCTCTTGCTCAGTTTGGAGTGCCTGTGTGTTGAAGGTCTAACTTCCGTGTGTGTTGGGGACCATGTAATGTGAAGAACCTAAGTGACTAAGAGGAGAGACAGCCTGTTTCATGGGAAGGTGAAGCAAGTTGCTCGGGATGAATTAAGAAATAGCATTCTCAGGGGTTTTAAGAGAGTCATTTAAAGATAGAGTAAGAGATGATAAATCTAATTTTAAAGCAACAATGAAATAAAAAGTTAGATGTAGCTCATAAATTACAATTAATACGTATTTATTTTAATATCTCGGGGAGGTTAGTAAATGACCCATTTGCCCCTACATTTAACATAACAGGCACTACGTTCCTTATCCTAAGGCATGAAGGCTTTGGCTGTAGGTGAATATATGCAAGGGCCTATGCAGGAGATGCCCCCATCCCCCCAAATATTGAAGACCAATGCTTCCAAGTTGAAACATATAAATGTGACATCTTGTTACATCATTTAAAATACCGAGTTAACCAAAGACGACACAAGAACTTTTTACAGCTGCTCTGTTAAAATAGGCTCCATTATCAGATGGGTTAATTGTAGTGGGATACAGATAACAGGTGCATTGAAAGATTTATGAAAAGATTTATTTATCACATATACAAGTGTTACTTTAAGTTATTTCTTCTCATTTTAGGTTCCAGTTCCTTTGAATCTCAGAAGATGGAAAGGCCTTCCATTTCTGTTATTTCCCCAACAAGTCCCGGAGCTCTGAAAGATGCCCCACAAGTCTTACCAGGGCAACTTGCTGTACGTAGTTACTTGTACATGCCGGTCATTTTGCACGGTCTTTGGCATGTCTTTGAAAAATGTTTGGCTTTCTTGGAAGCCTCCCCATGGAAATATTTACTGAATGTCCACAGTGTGCCTTGAATTGATAAATGGTAACATAAATAAAAAAATCTATTGTTTTTGCTATTATTTTTGATATGCTGCATAAATGTTTCTAAGGTGAATAATTGTTTATACATACCTGTCTTAAAAAGCCATATTCAATGTAGTTAGCTGCCTAATGAGCCTGGAGCCTGAGATACTTGAAATAATCTTTTTGACTTCCTAAAATATTTGGGGAAGTGAGAATGCTGGAAGCACTCTTCAGAAGCGACTATTTCCCCTGAGATTTGAGGACAGGTGGGATAAAGAACCTGGTTAACTCTTAGGAAGCAGCACATCTGTGAAGATTAAGGCAGAAAATACGTCTTGCTATTAATGACTCAAAGAAACCCTTGCTTAAAATTACTCTACAAAGAATCAAGTTTCTCTGTTGCTGTTTGACTTTCAATATAGAAAAACATTGACGTGGCCCCTAGTGTTTACTTTATCTGCTCTGGCATCTCGTCTGATCAGTGTCATTCTCTCATACTCTTCATTGGTATTTTAGAGAAGATGCATACCCATTTTTGTTCAATGAAAAACACGTCTCTGGTGTTAAAGAGAACCAAAGAAGTGGATTCGTATACTCAGATGCTTAATTTTTGCCTTACTGTAAAAAATCTCATGTAAAGTAGTTTATTTTGTCATTATGACTCTTAAAAATGTTCTAACATATACCAATTAACCATGTATAGTTATATTTCTTATTCAACTATAAAATCAAAGGTAATTTCTAGATTAAAAGAGAAAAAATTCAAGTTAACTTTGTTAACTTGTCATTTTTAGTTTAATTGAACAACTACTGCTCTGACTGCTCATGTGATTCTGAGGACTTTGACAACAGGATGTCAGTGTGCTGTTTCCCCATTTTTCTTTAGTCTATAATGACATATTTGTTAGTGGGAATAGTATTTGGCCTACATGTAGTTTGAAGGTATCATATGTATTGAGCCCTCCTTTGTTTCTTCTTCTTATGAAAATTAGCCTGTAATAGGTTAATCATAAAACTTAAATGAGAAAAATTCCAGGCACTTACCAGGCTGGTATACAGTAAACCTGCAGTAAATGTTTCCTGATCTCTTCCCACTTATTATGTTATTATAGAAATTTACTTCAACTACATTGGCACTAGAAAATGTATTTAGCCACCCTATAATCAAGACACTTGCAATCACCAAACTTTTGTGTTTACCATTTAAAAAGGACAATGATTTCAATGTTCCCTTCTTCCTGGAGTGTTTTATTTATTAGTTTCATTTTTATAGCATAAGGCCAATTGTTTGTCAAAATTAAAATGATTAAAGAGAAAGGTTAATTTTAAGTGATTATTCTTTCAAGTTTGTATTCTTTTTAGAAGTAATATCTGCAATTCCATAGTATATTAATTTGAAATATAATTTTCATACTATTTTATGTAATGATTATAATACCAGGACTTTGTAAATAATGATTCCTTTCTGCATCACTCTTAGGTGAAGCTGTGGTATGATAAAGTGGGACACCAGCTGATTGTAAATGTCCTGCAAGCAACAGATCTACCCTGTAGAGTAGATGGACGCCCCAGGAATCCCTATGTAAAAATGTATTTTCTCCCAGACAGAAGGTAGTCAGTTTTAAAAAAAATTTGCTAAAATCTGTACTAATGGACAAAGTAGAATTTCCTCTCTCGAGGTATACTTTCTAAATGTAATAATTCTCTGAGGGAAAAAAAATCTGTCAAGCCTTTTGTTTATTTGAAAATAATCTTCCAATTTTAAGTATGTCCATTTTTTTTTATATGTACATTAGTTCTCATAGCAGCACAGCATTTAGAATGTAGCTTTGTCTGTCCATCCTTCATAATTACTGCTCACTTGGTAGTAGAAATTGGAATAGGATTAAACTCCTTCGTCTTTTTGGATTTTTAATTTATAAATTTATAAATTATAAAAATATATATATATATAAATTTATAAATTTAATTTATAAATTAAAAATGGTAAAAATTCCAGTGGTAGTATTACATGTGACTACAGTAGATGGCAGTATATTCTTGTTTTTGCTTATTCATTTATAAAACATTTTTATTTTTCAGTGATAAGAGTAAAAGGAGAACCAAGACAGTAAAGAAAGTACTAGAACCAAAATGGAATCAAACTTTTGTCTATTCGCATGTACATCGTAGAGATTTTAGAGAGCGAATGTTAGAAATAACTGTATGGGATCAACCAAGAGTGCAAGAAGAAGAGAGTGAATTTCTTGGAGAGGTGATATATCTTGTAACAATTCAAGCCAAACGTTTCATGAGGTTTTTTTTTTTCTTTTGAGATACATATTAATAGTGATTACTTTTGCACTGTGTTTTATTAAAGGTGCTTGATTTAATTTGAAAACCACTCTTTCAGATCCTCATAGAGTTGGAGACAGCACTTTTGGATGATGAGCCCCATTGGTATAAACTTCAGACACATGATGAATCTTCACTACCTCTGCCTCATCCATCACCTTTCATGCCACGGCGACACATTCATGGAGAAAGCTCTAGCAAAAAGCTCCAAAGTAGGTTGAAACCTTTTCAGTTACCAGAAAGTCATTATGCTGTAATGATCATTAGATCATTAGCATTAGGATCATTAGGCATTAGCATTCAAAATGTTTTTTCAGATATTTTATTAGAGAAAAAAATTATTGAAAAAGTGTTTATGTAAAGAAACACAGCAAAACTTTTCTGTATTTCACAATAAAATAATATATAGCATAGTAGACTAATTTCAGAGCTGAAAACTAAAAAGGTTCTGAATTACAGTTTTTATTCAAGGCTCATTGAGTTGTTAATTAGTTGATTGTTGGAATAAATTTTGTCATTACTACTGGGTTGTTGCATGTAAGTTCTAAATAATTTTAGAGTTCATGGTTATTTTTATATCATTTTTTATAAGAAATACATTTTTGAAAACAAAGTAAAATTGTTGTTAATCACCTAATGATCCAGAACAACTTTTTTCTGTAGACATTCATTGGTCTGTGAGTTTTGAGTAAATCTATGATGAACAACTGGAATGTAAAAGCCTAATTTTGGTGATCTGGAGCCAGGTTTTTTCCATATAATTGAAGATTTCATGTTAGTGTTTCCCTGGTTGATCATTTCCTCACGATGAATGTTGAATGCAATGTATGGGCTCATTTTGGAAGTAAACCACAAATATTTTGTAAAGGGCCCCATTGCCCTTTCAGTAGTTGGGGCTCAAGAGCTGTAGCCAGCAGAGGCCTCAGCCCACCCTTCCTGATCTGCAGAGGCAGGCACTCTGGTGTGTGGAAGACAGTGGGTTCACTGTGCTATAGACTTTTAGTGCAGAATTTTCATTTAAAAATAATTGGAAACGTCAAAACATTATTCTTAAAAGTCCCTTTGCTCTCATACATTCTCAGTGTAATGGTTGTAAGGAGGAAATTATAAGAAAATATTATCCTTAGAGAAGAAACACTTTTTTTTAAAGGCTGGCTTGGTGTTATTATTCTTATTCAAAAGTAGCAGTATAATTAGCTTCTTAAGAACAAATCAACCATGTCCTTTTCGTGTCATAAACCGATGAGACCAGCGGTATCTGATTGCTTTACTCTTGTGCAGGGTCTCAGCGGATCAGTGACAGTGACATCTCGGATTACGAGGTCGATGATGGCATTGGAGTAGTCCCCCCAGGTGTGTGGGCGAAGAGCAGGCCTGCTGCTTTGCTTGTCTTCTGTCCGCCTTCCGGCTGCTTCTCCAGGCTAAGCTGGAGATCTGTAGGGTGGAAAAACCATTATTATACTATCTTATGATGACTTGTACTTTAGCTTGTTAAGACACTTTAAAAGGGACTCATTTCTGTTAATTAGCATCCCAATTTATTTAATTTAGTCAGTTTCTTTCTTAGAAGCATGACTAGTTAGGCAGAACAAGTCATATATTTCACAGTGCTCTCAGCATAATTGAAAGGATATGGTTAATTTTATTACATAAATTCTATTTTCTTGTGTTTTATGTTGTACTTCTATGATTTTTCCTACTTTAATTTCTGAAAATAATGTAGTGTTCCACAAAGTATATTTAGAAAGGTGCCTGCAAGGGTTTAAAATTGCATGTGGCATGGCTATAACTTTCAATGCTTTTGTGATGTTTTCACCAGTGATCATTCTCAGACTGTGTGTTTTAAAGTAAAAAAATGTGCTTTAGAAAGTTTTAATATTCATTTGGAATCAAAATCTCATTTGTTATTGTATAAATTAGTAATATTTTGTGACTCTGTAGTTTCAAATTTATATTCCCTATCTGACTTTTGGTTGTTTTTGTTTTTTTTTTTTTGGTACTGGGGATCAAACTCGGGTCCTTGCGCTTGCGAGGCAGGCAGTGGAACCACTGAGCTAAATCCCCAGCCCTCCTCATCTGACTTTTGTCAGCAACGTGTGCAGAATCATGCAGTAATGGCTTACTTTCTTGACACTGACCCTACACCATTTCCTTGACATACTAATAAAAGTAAATATTTAAGTAAGGATAAACTAAAGAGACCTTCTGGAACATACGAATTATTACAGGCAGTTCAATCAAACAGTATTGACATATATCCCTTAATTCTGTCATTTCTCAAATGAGGATTGAGGGCCTTCAGTGGAGAGCATGAGGTTGGTAAAATTGACAGATTCCCCACTAGTGTCTGAGTTTACTACAACTTCATTAAACGTAGCATAAAACCAAAGAATTCTCAAAACTCAGGCTTCATTTTCTCTCTAATTTAGAGAAAATTTGGTTTGTGATCATGTCTGAAAGTAGCAAATATTTTTACACAGTAGACCTAGTGCCGTGCCTGTCTCCATCCCTGGATACTGCTCTGTTATCAGAGTACTAATTAATGTTTTGAGTAATAGTGGATAACATTTTCTATTTGCCTTCTTATTTCTTAAAGGACCGCCATAACCATGCATATTCTTGACAGAAACTGTCACACAAAATATATAATAATTGTTGCTTTATGAAATTGAAAGGGTAAAAATCATTGTACATTTAAATCTACTGTCATAGTCAAGTAGGAGTCGGATTATTTCTGGTAGAAAAGTCATCAAACAATCAGATGTTTATGAATTAATAGGGGCAATTATGCAATTAATTTATATTTTCAGATGCTCTTCGTTGATCCACTGTTTGTATATATGGTAGCTTCTAAAGATATAGGTGGCAGATACGATATAATAAGTTACACAGTAACATGTAATATATTTTAAAGAGGAAAGAAAGAGGCATTTGTAAAGTGGGAGGAGGTTAAAATGAAGTAAGTTCATAAACACGATGCATCTGCCTATACGTTTAGAGATTAGTTACAGATTTGCCCCCTATGTTTCTAGCATCCAGTACAGAGAGCAAATTGATCTAGATGGGGATGCTGATTCCACGTATGTGAAATCACTCAGTGAAGGTCCTGGTGTGTAGGACTTGAGGACGCTTTGAAGCTTAGTTCAGAATTTCATACTTCAGCTAGACCTTAAGCTTTGTAATAAACTGGCTTTCTCAGCACCTGCTCCATGTGTCTACTGCCATTTACCACATAATGGAACACAGTGGAGAACTCTGGAGAGACATGTTACTAATTTTTATAATTTTGGCTGTATTTGTATTTAAAATAAATAATTTTAGCTGCTAAAGAATAATAAAAACCATACACAAAATGCTCTAATTTAAGGTGAGGCATCTGACAACCTCAGCATTTTGAAGTATTACTACAAATTCAGAAAATAGGAAACACTTCTAGCTTGTAATTCTAACCTAGTTAAAACATGAAGATGAATGTTAAATACCAGTTCCCTCCCAGTCACATTTCTGAAGGTAGAATATATCTTGTCAGTAATAAATTAGACATAATAAGAAATCAAATTCATTAGTATAAAGTCAGATGTTAAATATTTGAAAATTATAGCATGTAAGTGACATTCATAAATAATTTTCAGTTACCAAAATTGTATATGTTGCCTTGAATATACTGTGTAAATTCAGAAATTCCTAGTGAATTCAAAGAAGAGGTTTTTAGTAGATAAAATGTTTTAGGATAATATTTGTTTCTCTGAAGTCCTTTCTTGATAATGGGATAGAAGAGGCATTAATTTCCATATAAAGACCAAAAAATCCAAGAAAAAATAATCATGTACTGTTAACACCAGGAGAATGCTAAAATTCTTTAAAACTTCATAATAATAAATTATACAAGCTATTTATATTTCTTCAAGTTCATTGAAATCATAAAATGTATAGTGCTCCAAATACAATATTAGCATTTCATAATTATTGTCTAATTGATATCAAATGGTAGCTTAAAATGTTTAATCCAAGCATTGGATTATCTCTAAAAATAGTCAATTTTTAAAATAATGAGTTATGAAGTATACTTAATTTGACTTTTTCTCACCTTAATATTACAATTTAGATATCTCAACAAAACCTTTTGCTCTGCAAAACTCAAACTAAAAGCTTAATATTTTTTGAAAAGAGACTAAATTTAATGTATATACAGTTATGAATTTTTTCATTTATAGTTAACAGTTTTTGACATTGTACTGATCTTTTTATAGTGATAAAATAGTTGAGCTACTTCAGTGTCAATACAGTCAGATTGCACTTTATGAAATGTTTAAAGACTTCATACTTTAAACTTAGAAGATAATACAATTATAACCAATAAACTGTTGGGGAATTAGCCTGCCTTTAGAAATGATATTTCATGACATATTTTAAAGATAATTTGGCAATTATGATATATAAAATGAAAAACACAGTTTGAGTTGCTTGATTAGATTAATATTTCATGGTTTGTTTATATTTTATATAGTTGTAAGTATAAAATTTCGTTTCCTTTCACACATTTTTCACACTTTTTCTTGTTCTAATCGAGAGCAATGACCCATGTGAAAAAAGGTCAAACTCAACTATGATTGTGGATTTGAGATTATTATTTTAACCAAATTAGAGATGATACAATTTTTTTCCTTTAAGGGAAAAATGGCCTTTAGAGTTTATTTATATATTGCAATTTATATTAAGTGTGTGAGTTTAATTGTGGTAATAACTAACTAAATTATAAAATAGTTTTAGATGTCCAGAGTAGATTTGATGTTTTTGTGCGGTTGATTTTCTCTGCATTATTGTCATAATTTTCTCCACTCATATAATGGTTACATTTGATAATTACAGTATTATCTGTGATTTCCAAAATTCACCACTAGTCTTTGTAACCGTCAATATCTGCATTTCTTTTTTGTTAATTAAAATTGATATGGTATTTTTATTTGCTTAAAATTGATGTGATATTTTTATTTTCTAATTAGGGAACCATTGTTAAACTAAAATAGTTTATCCTTTAGATGGAAAAATTCATATAAAGAACATATTTAATTCCAAAGAGGCATTGAGTTTCTAAGCATTGACTTGTGTATTAACTACTGATCTCCATGGAGTGCTTGATTTACATTGCCAAAGTCATTTAATTCTTTACATTAAAATGGTATTTCCGTTTGGCATGATGTGTGGGGCATCGCTTGTCCTGAGTATGCTCAGTCTCTCCATGGTAGCTTTGAGCTAAACTGTAACGTGTTCTTATGCATGTGCATGTTACATCCTGTGTATTTGTGTTTACTATTTGTAAAGATAAGTCCAGTAATGCTGACAGCATGGCATTTGATTTTACTAGGTGATGGCAGTATTTCCTGTACTGTCATTTCTCCACATTAATGTTTGGACTGTAGAAGAAGACTGACATTTTTGTGTGTATTCTCTTGCCAGTGGGTTATAGGTCTAACGCTAGAGAAAGTAAATCCACCACATTAACTGTGCCGGAACAGCAAAGAACAACACATCACCGCTCTCGCTCAGTCTCTCCTCATCGCGGTGACGATCAGGGCCGGCCGCGTTCACGTTTACCAAATGTGCCATTACAGAGGTAGGCTTCAAAATGGGCTCTGCTTCCTCTACACTGCTTTTTAGTGTAATGCAATGGAAAGTGCTACAGGCCTTCCTGAAATGAAATAATCTTTGCTCCATCAAGTGTTTTTTGCAGAATTATTTGTAGGCAAAATGATTTATTCTTTACCCTATAATCTTTATCTTTTAATCTTAATAAATTCCCCAGAGAGTGGAATAAATCTGTGTCCCCAGCATAGCTTTTGAGTAACTGCATTGTATGTGCAAGTTTTCTTTCTCAAATAGGATAAATTGAAGACTAATGAATCAAAATTATGGAATAAAGTGGCAAAGAGGGTGAGATAAAGGGGCAGGATATATTTTTAAGGGCTCTATTTTTGTCTTCTAGAAGCATTAAAAGTAAATAAAACATGTATGGTATTGCTCTTTTGCATCTCACCCTGAAATAAGCTTCTTCAGGTCCATGCAGATGAAAATCATGGTCCTTGCCTCAGGGATGCAAGAGAAGCTTGGAGAAAGGCAAAACAGGCAACACACAGGGAATAAACACTCTTTTCTCACTGATTAAAATAGTTTTGGTGTGATCACAGCACTTTTTAAGCCACATCATGTGTTTGCCAATTACTTTCAATTCCTTCTCCTTGGTCTGTCTACCTCTTTAGGGAGGATGAAACATTTTGACACAGGAATTTTTGCAATCATTTCAGGAGCTTAGATGAAATTCATCCAACAAGAAGGTCACGCTCTCCAACCAGACACCATGATGCCTCCCGAAGTCCACCTGAGCACAGACCCAGAGACGTGGATAGTCAGTATCTAGCAGAACAAGACAGGTACTTGTCCAAATTACGATACCGACCTAAGGACATTTTTCTTTATTCTTTTTTAATATATACAAATATTGTGGCATAGTACATAAATAAAACTAATTTATCACTCAAAATCAAACTTCTCTCAGAAACAATTATTAAATATTCCACAGAAATGCAACTCTAGGAAATATTTGGCCAACATTATTATATGCATATTTTTTTTGCTAAGTCACACTTTGTGTAGTCAGTTGTAAAGGTACAGCATGTTGTTGACTTAGATGCTGATTTAAATAATAAAAGTAAGCCTATATGTGCAATTTTCAAACATTCATCTTTTATAGCCCACATTGTTTGGTATGCTACTTTTGTAATTATAAAAATTATGTTATATGTAACTTAAAAAATTTGGCTATAGGTCATCTGAAAGGTAGTTAATATTGCAAATTGCCAGTGAGAACTCCAATAATGTTTTTGTTAATATCTTTTTTATATTTTTTTTAATAAATGTTTGTAAAGCACAGTATACTAACATGGATTTTGTTTATATGGATATGTACTTAAGCTTAGTTCTGCACTTATTTGTTAGTTAATATTTCATGGAAACAGTTACTATAAATCTCTATTATTAGTGTGATATACTACATGCCTACAGATTTTCTTTTTCAAGTATTCACGTACACTGTCTGTGTTACTCATCTAATCAGAGTCTGATTCAAAGTTTTATAATACCCACCTTCTTGAAGATTCTCTTCTGGCTTTTTGGAATGGAGACCTTTCAGCGAGCAGTCTGGCACCGATGATGGTGCTGAATGATTTTTGGCAGGGCGTCAAGGGCTAAGGGCTAAGTGAGCTTCTGACTTCCCTGCATGCCACCCTGTTGTGGGAAATGGTGCCGTGACCTTCGAGAATGGAGTCCCAGTGGGTGCCGGGCCAGGGCACTGTTTGGAAGACTAGGATTCTGGACCATTCAGCTTGAGCTGAGCTGACCCAGGGATGCTTTATTAGCATTCATCTGGGCCTCCATGAATTCAAGTGAGGAGGGAGAACAAAGGACTACTTGACCAAGGGAGTCAATACAGTGAAAATAATTTGGATACAGAAAAAAATATCAGATTTAAAATAACAATTCTGATCAAATGTGTTTCTCATTGGTTGAGAAAAAACACAATGTGATATTGCATTTTCAGTGTCTGTAAAAGCCAAGAAAACTGACATGTTTTCCATTGCTAAAAAAATAACACTTCTAGGGTTCCCATTAGTATCAGAAAGGCCAAATTTATATGTTTTAAATACTCAGATGTCTATACTTGGAAATATATTTCTGTATCTTGTTTTGGGAAAGGTCTATTTTTGTTTGTTTTTATATTCTATGAAATCATTTTGAAGTACAGTAGCAAATTAGCAGCAACTAGGTCTTCAACCGTAATGTTTGTACTTTATTATTTAAATTTTTTAAATACTGTCGTGTTTATTTTTGTTTAACCTCTCAAGCAAAGATGCTAGTGCAGACAATCTGGTTTCTTCCCTTTCATGTTCTCATTGGCACGCCATTGGCATAACCCATGTCATTTGATGCCTCATGATTTATCTGTCTCACTCACCACCCATCCTGTCTGTGCAGTGAGCTTCTTATGCTGCCCAGAGCAAAACGAGGACGAAGTGCAGAATGCCTGCATACTACCAGGTAAATACAGGGATTTGGTGATGGTGACTGTGTGTGATGACTCTTTTTCCATCCTACTATTCTCCGTCTCTCCCTTAGTGGTATTAGTGCAAAAAGGTAAAATAAATTTCCCAAGCACTCGAAAATTACTTTGTTTTACATGGACACTATGATAAAGTTCCCAAATATGTTTAAATCCTAATCCAAGCAGGCTGCTTTGCCACCTGGATATTCAGAAATCCAGACTGTTGAGCCTGTCTGGAACTGTTTTCATAAAACTAAAGAACCAGTTTTTGCAGACAAAATTCTAGGTGCTCACTGTGGGCACCTTGCCCTCCCCGTGCACACACATACCTGTCTAGTCACGAGAGTTCTGCCCTTCTGTGCATGGCAGTGTTACTGTTTTCACGTCACTTTGCTGTGTTAGCTTTTTTAATTTCCTTTTGGAATCTTTGTTTATCTTCTGTTTGCTTTTATTAAAATCTTTATTAGCTCATTTTTAGTGACTGAACTTTAGCTTCATTTTTGGTAGAGTGTGGATGTTTGACCTGTTGACTCCTTAACTCCTTCCAGCCAAGAAATGTTACACTGCCAGCTTTCCTATAAAGGCACATAACAATAAGACACCTCCTGAGGGCTTAGGAGAAATCATATATACAGCAGCCTTTATATTGGAGCATAAACCTTACTGCTTTGTATTAGTCTCATTATGTCTTGAATTTCATATCCAAAGAAAAATTTCTTACAAATTACTAGTAAATTACAGTATGTTAATATTTATTGTCATTTTGAATGAAGCTAATAGATGACAAGGAAGTGGTCAGTGAAGCAAACCAACACACAAAATCTTTAAAATATTTTTGCTGGTAAAAAATAAGAGGAAAGAGAAGGAAAGTTGTCTCCGTGGAATATGTGCTTCCGTTCAATCATTAAAACATGACAGGACTAGTAAGAATTGTTTCAACTATTTATATGTCTGTGATTATCCTACTGATAACTACTGCCTTTATTTGGAGTGCCACAGGAAAAAGTGAGAAAAATCTAATTCTGCTTGACAACTAAGGAAGAAATATAAAACCATACATATAAAAATCACCTCAAATTCATGATAATATTAAGCAATCCAGGCTGTGACTAGCTGTTCTGCACAAATAGTTTTAAAATCTGAATAGTTTGCTAATTCTAGGCATTTTCTCTTATTTCTCTTGATATGGCTACACCTGGGGGGAGAAAAAAAACAGAAAAATTCACTCTTAATATTTATCAATATACCTGATCTGTGAAAAGAAAAAAGCCCAGACATTCACAAATTCTGTCTATTTATTAAGGTACCTGGTCTATGTCTGACACCCAGTGTGTGTCCACAATACTCACAGCAGTGGTCTAAGTACACTTAACTCAAGATATTTTCTTTCTTGTCCTTATCCTGAACTTATATAGGTGAACTATCAGGATGATATACTAATAATTGCATCATTTCCTACAGTCTGATTCTTAAGATTGATACTTTGCTAATAATTCTGAACTCCATATATTTTATCTGTTTAGTAGAAATGGTTTGTTGAATTCATATGTCCTCATTTAAGATAACAATCATAGTTATATATATATACAATATTAAAACAGGTGAATCTTCAGCTGAACAGATCAAGCCCTGTAACTAATGCTGTTGCAAAGAAGGATGTAGAACTAGAACTAAACAAATTGTGTAGGTCCAAAAACATGTGTCACTTATGTCTTCTCATTCCCCTTCTTTCTTGATATTTTTACAGTAGCAATAAATATTTCACTTAATTGATTCCTAAACAACTGCTAATTGTATTTTTATTACAACTATAATTGTATCAACTATCATTTAATTTTTGAATTTTCAAAAACTCCCTTATCATTCTGAAGTGCATAATGCTAAAACTAAGGAGATAGAGAAAACATGAATTTAACTGTATTGTGTTTCTCTCTGTATATATGTAACCTCTGCTGTGTTTGTACCTATGTTTTAATAAAAGCATTTAACCTGTGTTTTAATAAAATATATACTAAAATATGTGGACATAAATGACCCACAGATTTTTAGAATATCAATAATGTAGTTTGATTTCATATACAGTGGTACCTCAGTTTACAAATGCCATTGCTTGGGAACAACTTGTTTTGCAAACAAAAGCATTTGACCAAATTTTGTTTTTGTTTGCAAACTACATCGGATGAAAAACATGACCACGGCCGTCTTTCTTCACAAATACAAATGTGGCCGTCTTTTCGAAAATCATGGAACAAATTAAGTTCATAAACTGAGGTACCACTGTATAGTATAGTAATTTATTATTAATATAACCTTTTATGAATGAAATCTTAGAGCTTTCAAAAAAGTATCATATCATATTCTTTTAAACATAAAATCTGAGGATTTACCACCCTCCAATAAACATGAGGAAAATTTCATTTATTAAGTACCAAACACAGTGTTAAGGATTTAATATACTTTATCTCAAGTTCCTGATAGTAATTGTATGATGGGAATATTATCTCATTTTAAAGATGAGAAAATGGTAAGAAAGTTTTTTTAAAGAGTTTAATTTGATAAATAATAGCAAGGGCTCCAAATCATATTTACTTAAATTTTCCAGTTAACTAGTTTTTTAAAGAATATAACAATTGGTCCTTTTTGTAATAGTCCACCAATAAAAGAGTCTGTGACTCAAGTAAGTTTTTGAAACTCTGTAAATTCAGTCCCTCTCTGGGTATTTATGGTGTGTAGCATATTAAAGTCGTGTACCAAAGATATCCTACTCATTGTTAATGCATTACCCTTGAATTATTTACCATAGAATACTGTCTAAAACATATCTCAGGACGTGGTGTATAGAAAATGCCCTGGATACATTTTTCTGTGTATTATTTCATTTAATCCCCACAGTACCCCTGTTAAGTAAAAGTTATTTCCTCATTTTATAGATGTAGAACTAAGATGAGGGTCTTGACTTGAATTTTTCAGTGGCAAACCCAAGATGTTTGTACTCATGTACTTATTAACCTATTTTGGAATGTTCTGGAAAAATCACTTTTGCAGCAATTGCTTAGAAATGTCTTATACCAAGCCTTCACTAATAACAGTTACCCAAGGCTGGAGGTTTAAGACTGTAAAGCAGTTTGAATCCTTAGTTTCAATAAAATTTTTCCTCAATTAGTGCTTGAAATAGCTACTCTAGAATACTTTACATCTAAAGCTTTGAAAGATTTCCCTTGATTTGACCATTATCATACTTATGATTAAACAGGCAGGTTGTTTGATATTCAGTATATTCTTGAGAAATGTCTATTCCTTTCCTTCATCATGCTGTAATGTAAACTAAAATGGAGATGGGCTTTTATAATCAGCAATTATCTTTGTAGACATTATGAGACTATAAAAAAATTAACTGATTGTCTACATCCAGTTTTCCCCTGACAACGTGGGCAGTCCAGAAGCCCTGGTAGATTTTAAAGCAGCTCAGACAAAGTTGCCTTGTTTCTGCCATCTTATGACAATTCAGAATTCACATTCTGGTTTCCATGTAATGCCCGTCTCATCCAGCTTACAGTGGTAAATTTTACCCATGGTTGGACGTGAATCCAGAAGCTGACAAACAGAAAGAACTTGCTCCTTGCCAATTGGCTTTTGGAACCTTTTGCTCTTTTCTTTCTTTACAGCACTCCAGGTTCATGACCACTCGTTTTCTTGTAATGCTGATTAGCTCTTTGCTTGTTTTTAGAGCATTAGCTTCCTTTAGACATATTTAATTCTCAAATTATGTAAAGCATTTGATTTGTACTTTTAGCAATGAGTCGTTTACCTCCATAAAAGAAGCATAATATTAAATAAGGTGTTAAATAGTAAATTTAAATATTGGTCAATAATAAATTCATAGAATTCAGTCAGCAGATATTTTTCTATTTAATGCAATTATATTATAATTTTGAGCATTTATTATGAAGTCAGATATATATGATTTAATATTTTATTCTAATGTTACATTCAGATAATTATAGTTTTCTGAAAAAATAAAAACCCAAGGGTCCATCAACCTAGCTTTATAGAACTCCTACTTTCTTAATATCTGAATAAAATTTGCCTCCTATACATTTTTCTGTTTCCTATATGTTTGTGTTGCCACATTCAAGACATCTTTTTCGGTACTATAAATCATTACCACCCAAGATGCCTTTATTGCAGAATGGCTCTCACTGGAATATTTACAGTTAAGAGCTGTGGTAGTAAAATTTAGTTAGAGACTAATCTCTAATCCCTTCCCCTAATAAAAATAGAAGACTCGCATTCTTATAACACATTAGTATCCTTCAAAATTATACAGTGGGAAACCCTAAATTACTGATATTTAAAAATTGTTTAAATTATAAAACTTAATTGTACAGTAATTCTTAAATGAAACCTACTAACTCAAATGTTAGAATTCCAGTTGTTTTCTTTGTCATTTATTTCTTGTCTTACTTGTTGATATTATAATTTTTTTTTATTTGTGTATACTTTTCATTTGCGAAGCTCACTTCTGCCTGCACATACAGAGAACAGATCAGTGACTAGACAGGACATTACCCTTCGTCATGAATGCTTTCACACAAGAGCACTAAGATTTACTGATCAAATGTTGGTTAGGTAAGACCGTCTCGAAGTGGCATCTTCCACCACCCTTGTCTAGTGTCGTGAACCAAAAGGTCGAGCTGTGAAATTATTTCTCCTCTGATGTCCTTCATTTTGTTTTGGTGTGGCATCTGTTCTTGATAATGAAGTTTTAGGCATTTTGTTTTAGTGCTTCCTGTATCCAGTTTTTTCATAAGTAGGTGTGATTTAGTGTCATATTTCAGTCCGAGATCCTTTTTCTAAAAATTATGCAAACCAATCTAAGCATAATCTTTGTTTAGTTTCATTTTCTAAACAAAATTTTGCACTACCATCTCTCAGCTCTCTCACACCCTTATGAACTGAATCACAGTGACTCTGCATTTTGTGTAAAGAGGACATTATTTTATGCTTTACTCTCTAACATGGTCTTCCTTTCTGTTTCCTCTGTCTTTCTCTTCTACCATGGATGCAATGCACTGGCACTAGTGAACTACAGCCCTCCCTTGACAGGGCTCGGAGTGCTAGTACCAACTGCTTGAGACCAGATACTAGTTTGCATTCACCAGAACGAGAAAGGTATAAAATAAAGACTTTCTTAATTTCCTATCATTTGTACTAGTAATTTTTTTCAATCATTTTGTTTTGTTTCATGTGAGTCTCCCAGGTTTATTCATTCATGTTCACTTGGCTGATTGTCTACATACACCCCTGTTACACATGCCTCTGTAGAGATATGTGGATGTGGATGTGCCCAAGCGCCCCCACACACATATTTCTATGAATGTTGTTGCAAATGGTGTGAAGTACTTTGTATTTGCTTCAGGCTGCTGCTTTTTCCCTTTTGTTGCTATTCAGCCCTTTTATTTTCATACTACTCAGTGAACCTTCAGTATGCTGATGATGTTACAAGGCTAGGAAGGTACTGAAAGAGAAGGGTCATCTTCCTATTAGAAATGTGAGAAGCTTCCATAAATTCAAAAGAGGAATTCTGTTTAGATGAAATATTTTTCTTATGCACCTATATTCACTTTTTATTCAACATACTCCTTGATATATGTTATAGTTTGCATTAAGTTAGATTTTGAATAAATAATTCTGATTTTACTCAGATGCATTCATTTATTATGTCTTCTAATCTTAAGCACCTAATTTTTCTGTGGTGAGGGTACTTTTGTTTGAGCAAACTTAATTCTAATTGATAGCCTTGGTTATAATTGATATCTTTTTTTGGTTTGAAGTCATTGAGAGGAAATTTGCCTACTACTTCTTTACAAATCCCAAAGAAAAAATGTATAGTTATAGTACTGTAAGTTACTTCAAAGGCTACATGAAGCTTTTGCTTTTTAGCAATCTTTCTAGCGATGAGATGTTTATTTCTGGACTTGTACAATAGATACAAGCACCATACCTATTTTTAAGGCCTTCATAAGATTCTACTAAAAATTCACATTTTAATTTTGTGTTTCTGTATTTGTAAAATTTATAACAGAAAAAATAAAATTAAATTTGAATTCCTTATATTTGTCATAGACATTTTAGTTGAAATAATTATGGACTCTTCTAAAATCATAGTTGAAATAGTTTTACTGTTCTGTTTTATCATATATTTATTAATTCCCAATCATTATAAGAATAGTATTAAGAAAGATTTTTAGCATTTATTATTATTATTTATGTTTCTCATTAGTACTAAAACAAGTATAGAATTGCTCAATCTGTGAGTCTTCTTACTCTAATATCACCCTAACATTTTTGGGGAGGGGGGGTTACCGGGGATTGTACTCAGGTCCTTGTGCTTGCAAGGCAGGCGGCAGAACCACTGAGCTAAATCCCTGGCCACCCTAACATTTTTAACGTCATCTAGATCAGCGCTGTGTGACAGAAATAAAATGAAGCCACATGTATACTTTTAAGTTTTCTAGTAACCATGTTAAAAAGTTGAAATTAGTTTTAATACTTGATTCTAGAATATCAAAATATTATCATTTTAAAATGTCAGTTTTTCGTAGTGAACCATACTGAGTATATTTTATGATCACAGAAAGTTTTACTTTGGAGTAGCCACATTCTTAAGACTAGTGCATTGGACAGCACAGGTCTGTCCTTGTGGTGAAACTTAACTGGCATTAAAGCTGCAGAACTTAGAAATCTCTGTGTTGGTGAATTTAATCTCTCAAATAATCACCTTAAAATAGGCCAACCTATAAAGTAAGCTACTCACAATTACTGTACAGGTTATCACAAAGTCCAAGTGAGTGGACTTATCCTTAATTTAATTATAAAAACTGGATTAAAAACCTGATTACTCTATATATTGAATTAAAAGAAAACTTCCCTTAAAAATATCAAGGCAACGAGGATTGGTATTATTGATGACCTGTAATTTATTGAGGTCACTTTGTTGCCAAGAAGAAAACAGTGTAAGATAAATTTTCATCAAGTAAATTATGCAAGTTGTACATGTTAACTGGTTTTGAAGACAGACTTTGAATACCCCTTTATGCGTGCACCTATGGGCAGCTCTGAAGCAGTATTAAAAATGGTGACTGTCTCTCTTTGAAGAATATATCTGAGGCCCCAGGCAAGATATGCAGAGTAGGAAAAGGGAAGGGTAGAGACTTTTCCAGCACTTGTTCTCTCTGGTTGACCATAAGGTTTATTATATTCATGCCTAATATAGTACATAGGACATACAATGTTAAAGAAAAATTTAATTTCATATTCTGAGGATAATAACATTATTTTAACAGGTTTGTGAAATATTAAGTCATAAGATTTAATGATTCTGACTTATTTTGATTAACATTTCTATGTTGTTATACCAATTTAGTGCCATTTTTTGAAGTGTGCTCATTAATTTTTTACTGGGACAAGTTTTTATGTTAATCCAGAGCGTAGCATTGTCAAAAAACACTCCATACCCCACACCATACTTTACTGACTATTCAGAAGGTAAGGGGGTGAAATTCTTTTCCCAGAGGAGTTGGAAACCATCAGATCCACCTCTTCTCTCTTATGAGATATTTCTGCACAGGTTAGCAGAGTAGTTTTAAATCACATGGATTCAACCCTGTTTGGAAAGAAGTTGGTTCAGGTGAAGACCTGCTTCATTTTATATTCTGTTGACTACCTAAGTAGAAAAAAAAAGTATTCACAGATTACCATAATGTAGTGACCTACCCAATTCTGTCATGCCTCATAACCCAAGAATTTAGGAGTTTATCATAAATGATAATTTCTCAATAATATCCATTCCCTTATTTCTCTGATTAGGAGGAATCTACATACCTGGTATTAACTTTTCCTTTTCTAGGCTGTTTTTTACTTTTGTGGTGCTGGGATTTGGTCCCAGGGCCTCACACAGGTTAGGCAAGTGCTCTACTGTGGAACTACATCCCCAGTCCTATTGAAAAATTTTATTTTGAAACAGGGTCTCACTAAGTTGACCAGGCTGGCCTCCTGCCACGCTCTTGCTGATCCTCCTGCTTGAGCTTCCTTAATTTCTAGGATTACAGATGTGCACCATCATGGCTGGCTTTTTCCAGATTTTAAAACAAATTGTTGCTCAAATAATTGACTGATTTTTTTAAAGCCACAGGAGAATACTTTCCTTCAATGTTTTGTATTCTCCCATGACCTTTCATAGCAATCATAGCCTTAATGAAAACTATTGAAAGGACAGTCTGTACTTACTGCCTCTATTTTTTTCCCAACCCTCAGTAAATCCTGCAGTCCGACTTCTACTTCTTGTTATATTATTGGTATCATAAAATTCCTCTATGGATTGCATTGGTTCCCTGAATGTTCATTTACCTTTAAATTATATTTCTATCATAGGTTCCACTTTAATTCGTATGAAGCTAAATCTCCACTGTGATTGGCCAGATCAAACTTTCTTTCCCAAGTAAACGGCCCAAGTTCCTAAATTGTTGCCAGATATTGAATATGTGAAAATGTCCAATTAAATTTCACGATCTCTTCTTCAATCCCTTTATAGCAAAAGGCTTTCTCTCCCTACATTTTTCTCATTTAATGGCTTTGACATACAACTAGCCACATAATCCAAAAACACTTCTCCTCCTGCTTCAAATTCAGTGAGTTAATGAATCCTATCAGTTTCTGCAAAACAGATCCCTCACTTTGATTATTGCCCTGCTTCAGTTCCAGTGTCACTCCTGTCCAGTTGAATATTTTTATTAACTCAAGAAGTAGCCTTTATTACTTTATATGTATCTCAAATTTTCTTTCCATTAAAATTAAAATATCTTTATTCCTTTGTAGCCTATGAGACTTATGAATTCTAATTCTTTTATGTCTCATCAGTGGGTTCCCTCACTGTTAAAAATCAAACTTCTTAAAAATTGTACTTATTCTTTAAAAATTCTGGTCAAATACCCTATCACTTATTTATAACATCTTTCTCCCTACCACCTCCATTCCTTTTGTCTTTTGCCAATGAGAATCCTATTTTTCTTTTCTAGGTTGCACATAATTTTATATTCTTCTGTTAATACAGATTTTATTTTAGTTAGTGTGTTTGTTTCTTGCAGTATATTGTAAACCTACCAAAGGCAGGCATTTTATCATATCTGTGTTTTTATCTCTGATGACAGCAGTATCCACTTAGTAAATGTTTAATTTGGGATATGAGAAACTTAAAAACACCCTTTCTTTTCTACCACCGAATTTGGATCTAATGATGAGCTAGAGCCAGGCACTAGAAAGGTGGGAGATAATTGTCACCATAAATACTGTGAACAAGTTTCGAATCTGTGGCTTTGGGTCTGCAGTCTTGCTAATAACCAACCCCCAGATTAACCAGTTCACTGAAGCACAAGATGCTTCCAACACAAGGTCAGGCCTCACCTCTCAAGGATGCTTTTCAGGTTTGTGTGCTGTGGTATTTGCTTTTACTAGACAGCTTGATTTGAAAGAAAAATCCAGAATGGGCCAAGCCATCTCTGCCTGATTTTTTATCACAAATTCATCTGTTATCACATGAGCCACTCCTCCTCGCTTGTGGTGCAGTGAAGGGAAGTGTTACTTGAATGAGTTTCCTTCCAAATGGAAACATTTACTCATGGGAAAGGAAGTTCCTACCTAAAAGTCAAATATAAATTGACCTGAAATGAATGATATAAATTTTGTTTCAAAGTATATACATCACTATTAATTAAAATAAGTGAAACTCAGTTTAAAACAATATTGAGAGAAATGTTTATGAAGGATTAATATGAGTAAAGAGAATATACCAAAATATATACATGCATAATCAGTTATATCATTTAGTTTGGCTTTGTTATAATACCTCATAAATATTTTGAGTCATGATATTTATGGAATGAATGACTTTCATATAATTTCTCTTTTAGATAATTAAACCATTAGCCATGTACTGCCGAGAGATATTCACCAATAAAAGATGTGTGCATATGCAGATACTGATTATATATCTAACACCAATGTTTTCTTTAAGGTTTATCAGTGTTAAAGAGGAAAGCCACAGTATAAGTCACTGAATTGATTACAGAGACTTGTGAATTCTATTTCTTTTATATCTCATCAGTGAGCTCCCTCACTGTTACTTTCATATTTTAGATTCTCATTATTTCTTAACTAGATTCCCACAAAGCCTAAAGAATTCTCTGCTATTTACTTAAGTATTTTCAAATATTTATTCAACAAGTAGATGTTCCTAATATTAATGCATTTAGAATACCTGATATTAAAGTCCTAAAAGTTTACTAAGAATGTAACTAATGTAACTTATAGGTAGTCTGGTTTGAAAAAGAAATCAAGAAAGGACTAATTTAGTTCAATTTCATGATTAACTGATAAACTGACACGATACCTTATAATATGAAAATAGAAGTTGAGGTGGAAACATTTTCTATTTCTTAGTAACTGGAGGGGAGAGGGAAGAGGGAGAGAAAGATCCTCCTTCTGTATAATAGGAGAAAGAGTTGCACACATTTTAAGAGTATAAAAATAACACTGGTATATTTTATATTCACTAGTATGTTATGTAAAAGCTTAAGTGATATCAATTTTAGGTCAAAAATAGTGTATAAATTGATCCTGCTCTCATTAATTTTATGAAGGAAAAATGTATTTCTTATTTGATACTTCATATCAGCATATTCAGAAGGACTTGAGTATAAAAATGTACATGTATAATGCTAAATATTTGTTCAAACATTACCTTTTAATAGTTTGCATTCACAATTGCTTGTTTCTAAATGTATACCTTTCTCCTTCATAGCTTTCACTGCATGTTTCATAATTATAGCTTTTTTCTTTAATTTTTTTTCTTTATTTCTATGTTTGAATAAATACAAGGACTGGAATTTAGCCTCAGGAAGCAAGGTTACTAATAATCCTGTCAAAATTACTTCATGAAAAGAATTAAATCTACTTTTATGTTTTCAAATAATTTCAGAAGTTTTAACTTATCTGAGTATAACTTTTGGAGAAAATACTTTAGTTGTTACTGTATTTCAGTTATCTTAGAAATATTTTATTGGATCCATGGAACAAAGCCATTAAGTTGAAAAGAAACATATTCAAATTTTCACACTGGATCAACTAATTATTTAAATACTTAAAATAATTAATTTAAAATTAATGGCTCATGTTTGTAATTTAACAAACACATTTAAGAGTCTGTGCCATATAATCTTGTCTTTTGCTCCAGTTCTGTTATTGAATACCTTCTCCTGCTTCATGTCTTTCTGAAAGCCCAGTCTGAATTATTGTAAGTTTTAACCCTGATAGATAAAAGCTTCCAAGGGTGTCACAAGTTAATACTTGCTGAGCAGAGACAACCTGTCCCATATTGACAGCCTCGTTCTGCTTTGTCTAGATGATTGAATAAATCCAGTCAGCCAAGGTATCATGGCCAAAAAATATGACTTACAATTTGAAATATTAGGACTAGACCCTTTGTGTACTTATAATTTTTTAACCTAAATAAGCTCCTTGTTGCATATAAAAAAGACAATATTGCCGGGGATTTATCTCAGTGGTTTCCTAGCCTGCTGCTCAAGTGCAAGGACCCGAGTTCAATCCCTGGTACAAAAAAAAAAAAAAAAAGACAGTATTTATAGAGCTTATCCTGCTAAGATGTTCACATCTAAAATATAAAAATTTCTAAGCCTGGCCTGCTCAGTCCCCAGTTTTCAGCCATATGTTTGTAACTTCTCAAGATAGTTTAATGAAAGAATGAACCAAGTTTCAAACTTTGTTCAGCTGTTAGTTGCAAAAAAGTATTGTTGCAAGTACTGAAACAGAACTTGACCCATTTAACCAATTGAGAGACACTTTTGCCTATGAAGATTGGCAGAACTTTTTAAGCAGAATGCTAACTTGCCATTTCTTGTGTCTCTATTCTCTAATTTAATTCACTGACAAGAAATTGTCCCCGCAATTTCCAATAAGAAAACTTGTTAATACTTCACTGGTAGCCCTCCCCAAAATGATTCTTCATGTTATTATTTCCACTCCAAGGAGCATTTTTATTTCTTCCATGTGACAGTGTTCCTGCTTTGCATTCAATTCTCACCCTCACCTCACCCCCAGGAGTTTTAAAGCCTGATAGTAGATAAACTCTGGTGGTTTCTTAAACTTATTTTATTTAAGGGTAAGTGAGATTTATAAGGGTGCATCTTCATTATTTAGATATATTAATATTTATGTGTTCATATAGATATGTATACCCTCAGGCACTTTTTAAAAGACAAACTGATTAATACCTAATAGATTAAAAACATCCTCCCACATAATTTTTTTCTGTCTACTTGTGAGTTTACAGATTTTATTTCCTTACTGTATGACTTATCTTTCTATGCTTGTGAGATAAAGATTAAATTTTAGAGCAAAGAATTAACACTTTGGCTTCCGGGGGCATTATTCCAGTCCTATTGTTCCATATAGTCTTTTATTTTAGGAGTTACTAAATGTCCTGTTTTTTCCTGTCTTGTTCACTGGGCAAACAGGGGTAGATGGTCCCCCTCCCTAGATAGGAGACGACCTCCTAGCCCCAGGATTCAAATCCAGCATGCATCTCCGGAGAATGACAGGTACTAGTCACTTCCTCTCAGACAAGTGGCTTCTAGAAGCCGGTAGGCCACCTGGTGAAGGATAATCAAGAGAAAGGTTGGTTATGACATGCTTCCTGTCAGGAGCCCGAGCCAGATGCGCCGTGACTCCGTCACCAATCACACCCAGCTCTCCAAATTACCTCAGAATATTTACTGAGAGGGAAGCAGCATAGGAAATTCTAGAGTTGGGATTCTGTCAAAGAGTCCTGTTTGGTACACACTTATTTCAGTGCTTTGAATTTCTAGAAACATATTCATGTATTATTTTTGTTTACAGGTGAATAAATAAAAATTCTCAGGTGCTTTAGAGCATATTAACATCTATCACAGTGCCTATTCTTGGTTATACTGTATTTTTTGATGGTTTAATCTCAGTTGTTGTGTTTTGTTACTATGTAAGCTTATCAGTGATGCAGTTTAGGCATTGCAGTATGAAAAATGCGGGGTATAAAGTAGGATATGTGGTTCTTCTTTGCGTATGCTTTATGTGTATTGAGACTGGAAGCTAAACATTGTCAAGTGTTGGGGTCAGTCTACAAGGTAGGTGTTTAAAAACAGCATCAGTGCTTTGAAACCACTTCATGATGATCTGTAAAAAGTGCCACAATATATACTCTCTATTGCTTATTATTCTTTTCATTTTGTATTTAAATTCAATTATCCTGTTATATGCTGTGTTATATATTGTTTTTATCTTTATATTTATTCTTGACTGGTCACAAAAGGGTTTTGGTTATCTAAAATGCTTTTTCTCAACAGAAATTCAATAAAAACATTAGTAGTATTCATTAAGTAAGTAGAAGTGGTTCCTCTATAATAGAATAGCTAGTTATGTGAAAGCTAGTTACATGAGTATGCAGGTTCTTTGTTAAGTAGGTGTGTATATACCAGAATAATTATGATCTTGGTGAAGATTACATAATTTATTTTCTGTACTTGTACACGATCAAGATTTCAAATTTATAGAAAAACTAAACACTGTCACTAAGAAAAATTTAATGTGATTTTACAAATGTTGGGAAAGAAAATTAGCTATGGTCTTTTATATTTATAAAATAATAAACATACATTTTACATAATTTATAGTATGTAAAAGTTTTAACGTATTTTATTATGCTTTAATTTCTAAAATATTTACTTCTTAATAGATTTATATTTCTATATTTCAAATTTAAAATTAATTCCCTCTGCTACTAATTCTTAGGTTAGAATTCATGGGACTAGAAGAATTAGTAAAGTCTCATATCCAAAAATTATAATAAGTGTAAAATAAGTTTCAGTAAGTATATAGCATAATTGTTAAATAAACTTTGAAGCTCTACATTGCTGGTCATTCACCCAATAAATAATTTTTGTACCCCTACTATGTACACCATTTAAAAGGCTAATGTCAAATTCTTGTCCATGAAAGAACTTAGAATTTCCCTTTAGAAAAGATAATTCTAGAATGTCTTTGGATTTATTTTGAAACAAATAAAGCAAAGATTTGATTGAATGTATGATTGATTAGAAGACTGTCTTTTTAATGAATACAAATGTAAATTTATCTGTGCACTAGGTAAGCCAAACCAAATAATAGATTCAGCTCTTATATACATAAGAATAAGATGCCATTAGTTTCATTTCATACCATATGAATTATGTTGAATCCTTAGTTTTGCCACACACACACACACACACACACCTACAAAGATTTTAGAAGCAGAAGTGATTTTTTTTTTAGGATGAGATTATTAAGGGAAACATTACATACTATTTTTGGGATATATCTTCAACTTTTGTGTAATAATTTATTTGTAAACAAGTTAACCAATAGAAATACATTCAAATGACTTAGATACTGTGATTTATTATTGTGAAAATAGGGAAAAGTGATAAGAATACGTGACCATAAAAATGAGAAATTACTGTAAGTTAATGCTAAATTTCTAAGTAGCCATGACAATCACTTAACAAAACTTAATAAACACTTGCCTGTCACCTCCCCTCAGCTTTGTTTACTCACTTAGATATTCCTCCCAGTTTCCAAATGAAATGAACATGGGATGAAAGTGGGAATAGTGAATATCTACAAGGACTTTGGAATTAGATTGACAATTTATACAGTCATTGTTGTATTTATTTTGAAAATAATATTGAAAAACATAAAGTAAGTCTTGCTTAGGACACCAAGTTAAGTAAAACATATTTAGTTGCTTTATTTCCCACAGTGTTAAATATGTACACAGAATGTGCACACAAGTTTTAAGAATGTATCTAACTTAATTTAATTTTCATGTTAAGTACTCTTGATGCTATATCAAATGGTACTGTACATTTATTTTGAATTAGCATAGAGGTAGGTTTATCTAGATATAAGAATATTTTTGGAAGTCTTAGGATTTTTAAAACAATGCTGAAAAGTACATTTATATTGATCCCTCAGGAAAGTTTCTTTAAAATTATGAAAATTTTCATGTAGTTTTATTATTAACAGTGGTAAAACTTTTAAAAATCATCACTCCAACAACAAAATTTCCTTTGCAAGTGGAATTATTTTAATATATAAAAGTAACTTTTATGAGCCTGTGTGCATGTAATTCTATGAATCTTAATAAAACTTGCATCTATTTGTGACTTGAAATTAACCAAAATTTACAAGTAGGCATTCTGAAGATAAATGTATTTGAGTTTGCCATTGAATAATCAAGGGATTGAGTTTGGTGCTTACAGTTAATAATTCATGTGTAAGTATGAAAAACTTTTAAATTACTATTATTATCTAATTCAACTTTGAACTATTTTTATTAATACTTTGTTCAAAAATGTAGTATTTACACTGGACACATTTTGAATTATATTTTCATATGTGACATTACAAACTCTAACATTTTGACTGAGAATAGTTTTGCATCAATATACACGATATATTTAAGAGTGCCATTTGGTAGCATAACTCAGATGTTGAAAATATTTGAAAAAAATTTCTGGACTTTATCCAAGTACGTGAAACATCCACAGGTCTTAAGAGTAATTCTTCAGTGTTTCCGTTAAAGTAGTTCTATTTTCTTGGGAAATAACCAAATTTGTGTAGTTTTCCATAGTTCTTAGTTGGTAGCATCTACTTGCCTGTAAAAATTTTAACCAAGAGGAAGTAGTTTCTTTTGATATAAAATGAATTAACCTGATTTCTTCATTGAAAATATTTATGCAAAAACAAAACCACCCACTTTTTCACTCACAGAATTCATAGCAGTCGCCATACACATGCATCCTTTGTGTATAGCCACTTACATGTTAAACAACAGACTTTATTATTGTGCTTTTCGAAAATGCCTTATTTGAATGAATTAATGAAAGTTACCCACATACTTAAATACCTAGTGAATCTGTTTAATGGTTATAGCAATATATACAAATATCAATAATATAGAGGAAGGTGTTTCATATTTCATCTCTTTCGTCACTGCATATGACCACTTTTTATTAGATTGATTCTATTTAAATTTATTTTTCCCTTCCCAGACATATGAGATAATAACATGGCAAATTCTTGTATTCTACATTAGGACAATATAAACCATCTAAGTAGTCATCCAGCACACACAGAGATATATTCTTCTATCAGTGTTCTAATTCAATGAAGTCACTGTGTGCTGGATTTTTATTACATTTTTCCTAATGCAGAATGTACTATACTTTCATTTGTTAAAACAATCTTAAATAATTTTACTATGTTCACATATTAGTTTTATAATTTAATGGAATTGTCTTCAGAAAAGCTTTAATTATCAAGATCTTCAGGGAATTGCATTGACACTACTTACTGAAGAGAAAAAGAAAGTAGCACAGAAATACATTTTAGTAATTATCTCTTTTGATTAGTACATTTAAAAAGTGTTCATACTTAAATTAATAGAGAGAATGGTATTTTATAGTGGAACTTCAAAAGAATTTAGGTGTAATTAGAAATATCCTCAGTTTTCTGATTGTTACTCTTGTTTCAATGTAATAGTGTCTACCACGTTAGATAAGTCACATAAATTTTTCTGGGATGCAGTTTCCTTATCTGTAAATTTTATAGATGGACCACCTGAATTCTAACATCTCTTAAGACTCTATAACTGAGTGTGTGCTGGCTTGTTGCATGCTGATAAGCTATAATGAGACCGATAGTGACTGACAATTTATTGTGTATAAAGCAAGAAATGGAAAGAACATAAGTGTCCATCAACTGATAAAATGGATTAAAAATTGTGGTGTTCCATATACACAATGGAATAATATTCAGCCATAGGGAAATAAAATTTTGTCATTTGTGACAATATTTTTAACTACCCAGCAGATTCTTACTGAGCACGTTTTGAACTACTGTGCCCTAAATGTGGAACTCACAATGATAACCCAAATAAACACAGTTCCAGACAAGTAAATTAGGAAGGGCACTGCAAGCCACAAGGAGTTCATTTCACTGTGATCAATTTTGTGATTATATGAGGAATAATTTTGATAGTATAGTATATAAATATAGATTGTTGTAAACTTTTTAAAACATATCTTGAACATCTATTTAATCCAAGGGATAGTTGTGTTTAAAACGTACAGTGTATTCATAGCTGTGGTTTAGGATTTAGAGTAGATAAAATATTAGAATTTTCTGATTTATTTTTTCTTTACTCTGAATTATGACAATCAACTGTATATTATTTTAGCTCTATTTGAGGATTCTTTGAAGTCATTGGGACACATATACTTTGTAGGAATCTTTAGAAGAATCTATAATGAAACTATGTTTTAATGGCATTTGAAGAGAAAAAAGTGTCCTTAACTACAAGTTTCGAAACAAAAATAAAGAGGGTAGATGTGTGAAACTCTGTGTGGATATTTATCATTCAGTATTTATCATTCAGTATCATGTGGCGTTAACTATGAGTTTCATATTCTTATTGATGGCTAAGAGTCTTTGCATTTGAGAAAATATACATACTATCATTTAAAACTATACTTTTAAAGCACCACTTGCTAGTTTCAAGTAATGCTGAAATTGCTATAAACCCAGATTTATGTAACACTCCAAAAACTGCAAATAGTGCCACTCAAACAGTAATACTGAAGTATTTAGAATTAGAAGCCCTATGAGGTGGAAGTATTATTACTGTCGGTTTGTAGGTGAGAAAAAACTGAGGCATGGAGAGAGTAAGTTGACCAAGGTCCTCATCCAGCTAGTTCCAGAGTTGCAGTTAAATTCACTCTGACCCAGAATCCATAGTCTCAGCCAGTGTGCTCTGGTTTCATTTATGTTTGAGATGCAATGTGATGAGTTCTATTGAGATTGTATACTCCCATAACCTCCTGGATTGTTATCTAGTCCCTGTGTGAGTAGAGAAAATTAGTTAACCCCTCCAGGCCTCAAGTCCATTATTCTTCAAAAGGATGAGTGTTACCTGCATCTTTGCATGACAGGGTTATAAGGCAAGATAGATGGGATAATGCGTGTAAAGATGCACAAAGAAAGCGTTTAGTCAGTGTTAGATGCCATTAGCATCATCACCATCATTGCCATCATCATAATCTGTCTAAAATATGAATACATTAATTGAGAAGAGAAAGAACAGCTTGAAAATTTCAACAGGCTTTGGCGGAAGTAAAATCTGAATTGAATCTAGAGATTATACCAGAGATAGGAAGAAGGAAGTCCTAAAGTATGCCTTATAACTCTGTCATTGTGCAGAGATAGTACATTTGTACAAAGGCTCCCCATATTTCACTCAGCCCCTCTAACGACTCCCCCAAACTCTTCTCAGTTGACTCAGGACTCAACTCTTGCAACACTGGCCTCCTTACTATTCTTGGAACTTAAAAGCATATACCTGGCTTAGGGCCTAACCCCTCTCTGTTTCCTTTGCCTGTGATACTCTTTCCTTAGCTATATACATAGCCAACTCCTACAATTTAAGTTTTGCTAAAGTGTCACCATCTCAGTTGTCCTTTCCTGTCTACCTTAATTAAAAATTGAACCTACACCCATTCTAACTTCCCTCTTCACACTTCTTACCCATTTGCCCTGGTTTATTTCTTTGTTGTTATCATTTATCACCTCCCATACTATATAGTGTACTTTAATGAGATTCTTTTGGTCTACTCCTTTTTTGCTCTCCGCTAGTAAACTGTGAGTTGGTTGAAGGCAGAATATGTGTCTGTTCTGTTCACAAATATTTTAGGCTCTTAATGGCACATGCACTCACTCAGCAAGTGTTTGTTGCATGACGGAAAGAGTAAAACATCCTTACTGAATGTGAGTTGCGTGGTCTCCCTCAAGCTATATTCTCCTCTGTTTTCCTGTGCTGAAGATGGGAAAAGGAACATTTTTTATTCCTAGACAGTTGTTCTAAGAACTGTTGGGACCAAGGATAAATCAACCAGAGTGATATAATAATTTTTAATTTGAGCTCAAATGCCTCCTGGGCTTGCAGACCCACTTGTCCTGTCTTTCTCCTCTCCTTTCTTCACATCGACATGCTTGTACCTTTCTTCCTTGTGCGTCAGGAGCAGAGCTTCCATCTTCCATTAATTTGAGTTATGTGCTGTGTCCTTCTCTGTTATTTTACCATCCCCTGATTCCCCTCTCCTGAGCAATAAAGTCAACTTGCTTCATTAGGGCTTTCCAAGCTGGTCCCAGATTTCATGGTTTCTTCTCTTCTTGAGCAAGAGTGCAGCAATGGGATGTGCACCAGAATATACCTTCTCTACTCTCTCTGGACAGTGTATAGAAGATATGTTGTAGGATTCAGACAGACTTGTCTTTCCAGCTTTGCTATTTTCTAAGTGGCCTTGCCCTGAACCTGTTCTCTTATCTGTAAAATGGAGTAAATGAAGATGATGCCTTCTTAAAGGATCACCATGAGTTGAAGACCAACCTAAACTATATAGTGAGACCCTGTCTCAAAAAAACAAATAATAAAAAAGGATTGTCATGGATAATAAATAAATCAGTGCCTGCCATAGAGTTATCCTCTAGTATATCAAGTACCCTTTTCTCCAACTGGGAAGGGAATATGGTGAGAGATTACTCCTCTTTCTCTCACTTTTTTTTTTTATCTCAGAAGTGGGTTGTCAGAGTCAAAGGAGACTGAAGAACACAGAGCTGAAACCCTGCATTGGAGGAGAAAGATAACATGAGTCAAGTTTCTGGAGAAGTAGATGAGACAGAAAAGGTTGGCCACAGAAGTCTGTACTCCTTGTGAAAGCCAACTTTGTAGTATTTTGATTTATTTCTAATCCCTGGCAGGAATTCATATATAATGGAAACTTGGTTAGGATGTCTGTGATGAATATGAAGATGGACATTTGTCTTAACATTGTTGGAAGGGATTTCAGGAAAGAAAATAAGTGTGAATTGTAGAAGGTTCAAAATCCTTATAAAAGTATACATTCTTGTGGTTTCTTTAAAGTTATGTTTCTAGACCATAATATTTTATATTAATTTATTTCTAATATATAGCATTTCTATGGGCAAATATGTGAGATGGTGGATAGATCAGTTTATTCCATTATAGTAAGGATTTTGCTACATAGGCACATCTTATAACATAATATTGTATACCTGAAATGTACATAATAAAGTTCATATATATATTCCATTTTAGTTATAAATGTTGAGTTTATGTATATATACTTTTAGAAAGTGAATTGAGGACTTTATTCTTTGATTTGTGACATGTGATTCGCTTTTTTAAATGTTGCATCACTACCAAAGCTTCTTTCTGATAACAAAATAATTTTAATCAACTTGAACACTTTCACTTACGTTGTCATCTTTCACCATAGCATTTTCTTTCTCGTCATACATTTTGTTGATGAGGAAAACCTCTGTAGCACTAAATTTGAGCTTTCAAAAGTTAAGGGAGCTGGATTTGGTGGTGTGTATCTGTAATCCCGGCACTCAGGCTGAAACAAGAGGATCTATAAGAATTTGAGACCTGCCTTGTCTACATAGGGACTTCAAGGCCATCCTGAGCTACATAGCAAGACCTGGCACTCCTTAGGCTCGTTAATGAAATAGAGAGTTCTCCCAAAGTCATTCATTGAAGCTAACATTACTCTGATTCTAAAACCAGACAAAGATCCCACCAAAAAAGAGAACAATGAAACAATTTCTTTAATGAATATAGGTGCAGAAATCCTCAACAAGACACTGAGAAACAATGCATTTAATTACCAAAAAGATCATACATCATGGCCAGGTAGACTTCATCCAGGGATACAAGAATGATTCAACATACACAAATCATTAAATGCAATACATTATGTGAACAGAAGCAAGGACAAAAATTGCATGAGCATCTCAACAGATGCATAAAAAGCCTTTGACAAAACCAGTGTCTTTTCATGCTAACAAACAGTGAAGAAAATAGGTATAGAATATCTTAATCTGAAAAAGCCATTTATGACAAACCTACTGCCAAAATCATATTTAATGGGGAAAACCCTGAGAGCTTTCCCTCTAAAATTAGGAACAAGAGAAAGATGTTCACTGTCACCACTTCTGTACAACACAGTACTTGAAACATTAGCAAGAGCAATTAGTCAAGAAAAAGAAAAGGGAAAGGAAAAAGTCTGATTATCATTATTTGCACATGACATGATCCTGTACATGGAAAACCCAAAAAAATCCACCAAAAGACTGTTAGAATTAATAACCAAATTCATTAATGTAGCAGGATACAAAATTAACATGAAAAAAATGTACACTGTACACTGATCATGAACACACTGAGAAAGAAATTAGGAAAAAATACCATTTGTAATAGCACCAAGAAAAATACTTAGGAATTAACTTAAGGAAGTAAAAGATCTCTACATTGAAAACTATAGTACTTTGAAAAAGGAAATCAAAAAGGACATGACAAAATGGAAAGATACACGTTTCATAAATAGGCAGAATGAATAAAGTCAAAATAGCCATACTTTCAAAATTGACCTACAGATTTCATACAAACCCAGTCAAAATACCAACAGCATTCTTCACAGAACCCCAGAAACACAATCTTAAAATTCATATGGAAAGACAAGAACCCCTGAATAGCAAAAGCAGTTCTTTGTAACAAAAGCAAAGCAGAAAGCATCACCATCCCAGACTTGAAGTTATATTACAGAGCTACAGTGATAAGAAAAACAGGATAATACTGGCACAAAAACAGACATGAAGATTAATGGAACAAAGTAGAGGTTCTAGAAACAACTCTACACATTCTCAACTATTTGATCTTTGACAAAGGGACCAAAAACATACAATAGAGAAATGTTAGCTGCTTTAATAAATGGTGTTGGGAAAACTGGCTATCCACATGAGAAGATTGGTTCTAGACCTATATCTACCAACATTAACCAAAATAGAATCAAAATGGAATGAAGAACTAAATGTTAAATTGGAAACACTTAACTTGTGGAAGATACTTTTGATAGGTGATACTCTTGAAGACATAGGCATAGGCAAGAACTTTCTGAAGAGAACCCCAGTTGCACAGGAAATAGTATCAAGAATTAACAAATGTTATATAAAATAAAAAAGCTTCTGCACAGCAAAAGAAACAACAGAGTGAAAAGACAACTGGCAGAAGGGGAAAAATATTTTGCTAGGTGTTTCTCAGAGGAATAATATCTAAAATATATAAAGAGCTGAAAAAAATTAGACCCCCCCAAAAATAAAAGACCCAATCAAAAAATGGGCAAGTGAAATGAATACACACTTCACAGAAGAAGAAGTGCAAATGACCAGTAAATACAGGAAGAAATGCTTGACATTACTGGTCACTAGAGAAATGCAAATTAAAACAACACTAGTATTCCATCTTAGCCCAGAAAGAATGGCCATCATCAAGAAATCAAATAATAACAAATACTGGAGAGGCTTGGGAGAAAATAGGAACCCTTCTACAGTATTGGAGGGAATGCAAATGAGTACAACCACTACAGAAATAATTATGGCGATACCTTAAAAAGCTAAAACTAGAAATTCCATTTGCCCAGCTATTCTTCTAGGTATCTTCCTGAAAGCGTTAAAGTCATCATATTATAGAGATACATGCATACCCATGTTTATAGCAGCATGATTCATACTAGCTAAATCTTGGAAGCAACCTATTTGCCCATGAATAGGTGATCAGATGAAGAAAATGTGATATTTACACACAATGATATTCATACTTTGCCATAAAGAAGGATAAACTTGAGTCATTTGTAGGAAAATGGATGCACCTTGAGACCATATTGTTAAGTGAAATAAATCAGATACACAAGCTTAAATATTATGTGGTTTCTCTTACATGAGAAGCTCTAATTATAGGTAAAGAGCGAAATAAAAGACAATAGGAAGTGAGATAGGTCTTTCTTAAAGGGGAAGGGTATTAAAGAGATGGAGGGAGTGGGGAGGAAGGGGAGTAAAAGGAGAGGGAAAGGGAATTAAGATGTGTTATGTACATGTGCCAACTCCACACAAGGAATGTCAAAGTTATGTGCTACAAACGTACTAATAGAAAAACTTTCTAATTAAAGAGAAGTCCCTTTTGGCTTCTAATGTCTCCCCCCCAAATAATAAATAAACTCCACTTCCCTCCATGTGGTCTTTTAGCACCTGTCCATTACCTGCATCACGTTACCATCCTTACCTTTCACCATCGAGTCTGTGTGTTCATCAAGAGAGGCAGAGTTTCTCAGCAGGAGTCGTCTTAGATCTTGCTATGGACACAGTTGTCTCAAGTAATGAATTGTCACTGCTCCTGTCTCCTTTTGGTAACTCATGTCTTCTGCCAACACCAATTTTAATTTTTTTTTAAATTTTGAAAAGTGCTGATCAACATAATCATTTAAAAGTAAGATAGTTGTCATTTTTCATGTCTGTTGTCTTTATCATTGTAAGGGTGTTACTGTAGCTTTATTCATCATATATTTTGTATTTCTTTAACATTTCATTCCACAGGCACTCCAGAAAGTCTGAAAGATCTAGCATCCAAAAACAGACTAGAAAAGGCACTACCTCTGATGCAGAAAGGTAGGCTTGGTGTTGTGTTGTGCTACCATCTCCCTGTACTGATAGAGCCAGGGTGCGCTGTTTAAAGAAATCCTTTTGGGTAATCCTGCCCTGTGTCTCACTGAATAGTCAGATAGTCTCATTGAAGCAATAAGAGTAGGGCAGTTTGAAGGCAGTCCTTAAATCTTAGGCTTAAAAAAAATCTCATGCATTTCTCTCTACAGTAATTTTAACTACTAATGAGAATTAAATTAGTACTTATATTGTATATATATATATTAGAACTTTAATATTTTATTTCTGATGTATTAAATGTTCCCAATGCATATAGTATTTGGAATAGGCCAAGATTTTGAGAGGCATGCATTTACTGAATAATGTCATCTTTAAAAATCTCTTTTCTACAAATGAATATTTTGAGAATTCTTCTTGTGTTTTACCACTATACATATATACTGAGTTAATGTAAAAATTAAAAAGAATTACTGACTTTTTGTTTTCAGTTCATCCAGTTCCACAAAATTTTTTAGTATTTTTAGGTCCATGATATTAAGACTTTTTTAACAGAGCTGAAAAAAAACCTCGCCTAAAAAGTTCAGTTCTCATATACTCATTCACTTTTCATTTATCTGACAATTGCTGAGAGTATGTTTGAGGATACAGGTACGGATGGATGAATGCCATAGCTCTGGGTGGAGAGGTTTGCACAGGCACATCAAAACAGAGGAATGAGGGGATAATGATGAAGTTAGAAAACATTTCGGAAGCAAGATGGGAGCTAAAGCCATATAGATAAAAGTAGATGTGAGGCGTAGTGTCCTGTATTCCATTAGACAAAACTGTGCAAAAGCACCAAGACTTGATATAACTTCTTGAGTTTGGGGAAACCATACCCATTTTGGAATGGAGAATCAAATTCAAAGGATGGAGAAGGGTGCTAAAAATAAAAATTGGAGATGTACTTGGAGGTTAAAGCTATGCTATGCTAATGCTATGATGATGAATCTCAATTTCTTTATGAGCCATTGATGTGCTTTAAATATGATTGGCTTTGAGTTCCAGAATTTAGGTCACTTTGACATTTTGGAAGGTTGATTGAAATATTCAAAGGCAGATGCAAGCTCGGCTGTCACTTTAGGCTTGATCAAGATGGAATTTATACAATTAAGTGATTCATTAAATTAACAAATATGTGCCAAACTATGTGCTAAGTTTAAGAAGCAAAATAGTTAATGGCCATAAAGTAAACCTTCCCATAAGATCCTAACCAGTGAGTTGAGATCTGAAAAATGGGTAAATGTGAGACATGTCAAGGAATATGGGTAAAAGAGAGATGGGATTTACCCCTAGCTAATGGTCCATGGAAATGGTGACTATTTAGAGAATTTAATTTCCAATAGAATAAAGATCTAGGTGATTAAAAAAATATTGAGTAGAAAAACAATTGGTCTTTTAAGGAAGGAAGTGAAGCATAGAATTCTAGCAAGAGTTAGAAGATAGATAGGCAGATATGGTAATAAAACAATATCAGTTGTTTTTTTGTTTTCACATTATTTAATCTCAACTAAAATTCTAATATTTTATATGTGTAGGTTTGATTATTATAATGAAAACTCTTCATTGGTTTTTATCAGAGTATAAATTACATGCCTAGTTTTCAAGTGGATTATTGAATAGCTAGTTGGAAAAGAATTGTTCTGGATTTTCTAGGTTGCATTAGCTGTCATTTCTGTAGGAAATTTTGAGTTGACATATGGCTAGTAAAATGAGGACTCAATATGAATATTTGTTCATTGATTCATATGTGTGTTTGGGGGGGGGTGGAACCCAGGTCTCCATCATGTTAGGTAGGCATTCATTCTGCCACTTAACTGCACCGCCACCTTGACATTGATTGTTGATTTGTGTGAGTTAGCAGCTTCCCAGAAGGAATTGTACCACCCAGTCATGCATTAGCTTCTGCCAAACTTTGCAGTAAAATTACGATTTTAAAGATCCATTGTTGCCTTCAACAAACTTGACCTCATGAGGAATAGATTCATGAGAAATTATTTTGAAAGTTCTGATGACCAGTTATAGATAGAAGATAGGCAGAGCTGATTTATGTCTTCTCTGCCTAGCCTTTTAAAGCCATGCTTCATATTCATAACTTAGCTTAGAGTCAAGCTTTTTCCCTTCTTGTAAATTCAGTGAGAGAACTGCTAACCTTGATTCTGGATTCGATTTCAGTGACTTTTCTTCCTGTGAAATCCACACTCTGGATCCTAACTGTAGGCTAATTTTTTTTTATTGTAGTATTTAGAATTGCTTAAATGTGCACTTTTATGTTTTACTGTTGTTATTGGAAAGAGGATGTGCTGGCCTATACAAGCCCATCATGGAAGAGCCATCTTGACTTTAAATAACCCATTACACATCCATCCTTTATCAGATCATTAAAAAAATTCCAGCACCATATTTTTAAGCTTGAGTAGAAACAATTTACTGCAAGTCCACTTGTAACAATAGAAAATGTCTGACTAAAGATGTAAGATTTTTATGAGAAGTGTGTTTAAATCTAAGACAAAACAGTGGTCTTAGGTGAAGAAAGTAGCTGTGGAATAAACTCAGTGGTAAATAGGTATGCACCTGGAGATGGTGAGCTAGTCTCTACACACTGATGTGTATATGGCAGAGTATGTTCCCATTAAATGCCACTTTCCATTATTCTGATCCTACAAATTCCCATAGCAATTCTGTTAGGTCCTTCTAATTTGGTACTTAGACATATACTTTTGTTTTGTGTTATGAGGAGTAAATCCTAAGATAGGAAATTAGTGTTTATTTTTAACCTCATGGTACAAAAACCAATCCTATCTTACCAGACAGAAGGATCAAGTGCTGAAGCTCCATAGCCCTATGTGGATTCTTTCTCTACTCCAGTTTATATTTTTGTTTCTTTGCAAGTTATTATGACCTTCAGTTTTTGCATTTATAAAATAGTAATATTTATACTGGAAGGGGTAAGAATACAAAGACTACGTGTAGATCAGTATGTGTGTATATGTATGCACATGCATGCATCCAGGGTCACACACATGTACCTAGCACCTGACGCATACAGATGGCCCTGTATTGATGATCTGAACAAAGTACTTTTTATAATTTTTCCCATCTGTTACTCACTCCCTGCCCATTCTCTCACATGGTTGTTCTAAATCTCTTTCATCCTTTTTGCACACTTCACATTCTTGGCATATCCCACTTCATTGAAAAGCACAAGGCTCAAGAGCCTGCATTCTCTCAGCTTTACACTCCTGTACCTCAGAATTTCTTAATTCTCCTTTCTTTCGCCAAAAACAATCCACACCCAGTGCCATTACCTCTCCTCTTCCAAACCTTGCTCATCTCTCTTCCAGTTCTGCATTTTTCCCTCTCTGTGTCACTTCCCGTCACTGCCTTGCTGCCACATTCCTCCCATCCTCTGGCAGAGTGGCTTTCTATGCTGCTTTGGTTTCTGCACCTGTACCAGTGACAGATTGGCTGGTGGCAGGAACTGTTTTGTTGTTGAGGAGCTTTTAATTCATATCAAAGGAAAAACAGATTCTTGTGCTACATGATTAAGCTCAAACTCTCCAAGCTGTTTTCAGGCCCAGCAAGCCTCCTTCTGGCTCCACAGAGGACCGCGTACGTCACATATTCTGGAGCTGTATTATGTTCACCCCAGAAGCCATTGATTTGCCCCTGAATTTGCTTTGTATACTTTTGACACTTAGTTTGGTGCCAGATACAGCCCCCCTAAATTACTCACATTTCAGTTCACATTCAAGTTTTTCTTTTGCTTAAAAATTACATTAAGGAATGAAACAAGATTTTAGTGAAAATATCCATAACATTTCTCAGTACCAGGGTGAAACCAAATTTAATTTTAAAACCACATTCATAATGTATATTTTGAATAAGGATTGCTTGACATTTATTTTCATGACAATGACTTTTAAAGGATGGTAGACTAAACTCATTATCACTAGAAATTACTTGGTCATGTAATTGTTCCCATATCCATCAATTTTTTACAAGTGTGTTACTGTGACAGTCAATTCAGAATAAATGAACAGTTTTGATACATAGAGTATTGTCACTTACTTCTCTTTTTAATTTGGAAACTGGGGTGACTTTCCAGATTTCAGGGAATTAATTAAAGTCTGGTAAAACATTAATCCATAGCTCAAGATGAGAAAAAGCACCTTTGTGAAAGATTTAAGGTATATCTTTTTATTGTATACAACTTGATATTTTCCCTATTTTATTGTTCTAAGTTGGAAGAAATATCCTAAAGCAAAAACACAACTGTGAAGATCATTTTACCTTAAAGAAATATTATCACTCTAATACAAGTTGAATAAACCGCTCATTAAACATACTTTTGGTGATCAATATGTACTGTTTATTTTTCCACACTTTAACTTAAGTGAATTTTACAACATTGCTTTAAAAGAATGACATGTTATTTCATTCCTTCTGTTGAGATAATATATAATAGGCATGATAATCATGCATTTCGGTAAACTACTGAAATGATAAAAGGCAAAAAGCATGTATCATAAACAAGTATGTATACACAAAATATATCTATACATATAGAATATATATGTATAAACATCAGTTTTTAATTCTTAAGCCTTAATTAAGTTTTCCTCAAAACAGTTTTGAGCACCATATGAAGTTAACAGATGTCTTTTCAGATACTGTTATATATGAGAGAATGTTTTATTCACATATTAATCATTTGCACTTTAATCCATTGTGTAAGTTAATGAAGCACTCACTTACTATTTTTATTTGTTTTAAAAAAATACTGTATTAGCCTCAAAAGGCATCCCTCCTTTTTTGTCTATTTGGCATTGACTGTTTATTGAAAACTAAAATTATGAATGTTGTAATACACAGATTTCCCCATAATGTTATTTCATCTTGAAGGCAGGTACTTGAAGTTTCACTACTCAGCATTCTAATTATACTCATTCAGTCTTTACTGAGCTGTTGCTCTCCATATGCTCTCTGTATGGTTTAGGCATTTGATATGGAGCTCAATAAGAGATAAGAGATAGAAATCTCTGCCTTGTGGGACTTACAAAAGTTGATTACATTGAAGCAATCTAGATTTGTCCTTTAAAAAGTATATGACATTCATATATGCAAAAATAACTGCACAATTTGATATGAATTCCATTTTAGTAATTGTGTGACCGGTTTTTTTCTGATTCTAGCAAAATCACTATCTTGTCAGAGTAACCAGGTTTTCCTTGGACAGGTGTGTTGGTATTAAAGTTATTATGTACCTGTTGACTGAAGACCTTTCTTGGCCCTGATGTTTTAGGGTTCTCCCACCATGTCTTTCTAGAAGGGGACACGCAGCCCCCAGAGCGACTGATCAGCCAGTTATTAGGGGCAAACCGCCCGCTCGCTCCAAGTCGAGCGAGCACTCTAGTGTCAGAACACTGTGTTCTCTGCACCACCTTGCCCCCGGAGGGTCGGCGCCACCTTCTCCGCTCCTGACAAGGTTGCTATTCCGTGTCCAGCCCAGCATTCATGTCCTGCCTCCGGGTCCTGGTGTGGTGTTGTGCCTTCCTGAGCACTCGAAGCGTTCACTCATTCTGACACCATAATCTTTGATCCTTTCTTTGTGGCACTGAAACCTCTCCCACCTCCTCTATTACCTGCATCTATCTTCACTGTGCTGGTGGTAGCCTCTACTTCCTGCCAGTTAGCTGTCATCGGAAATCAAATCTGGCTATGTTATGTCTTTCATCTGTTTGTGGCATATTCATATATAATTTACTAAATATGTAAAATTCTTCATGATAAATTACTTGGAGTTAAATATGTATTTGCTTTAAAAATGTAACAATTAGAAGACAAGCTTTTATTTGTGTTCAGAGATGTCTTAAAGTGTTTTAGTTCTTCAGTTAGAAGAAAACGATTGAAGGCCAGCAGGTGGCAGTGTGCATGCTTCCCCAGTTTCCATTCGTAATTCTCAATCCTCACACCCACATATTTCATAGCATGCATCCAGTTATTTTAGATACCTTTCTATATTTTCCCTACTTAAAACTAAAGTACGTGTAATAACAATTTATGAAAGTGTCTGCAGCTAGAATTATTATCAGTATGTTATCCTAGACTATGTATTGATTTCAGAGTAACAGCAAGTAACAGCCTCTCATAACTAATTTTTTTAATGATGTAGAGGCTATAATTCCATGTTTTGTTCAGCACTGTCAAAAAGAAATAATTTTCCCAGAAAGCACGACTTCATAGAAAGTTAATGGGAAGTGACTGACTCAGCTCAGTTGGGGAGGTCATCAAGCAGAATGTGTGGCAGATGTTACCCTGCCCACTTTAGCCCCCTTTTGTAGCACTCATTTTACACATATCCTTAGAAAGTTAAGAAAAATATTTCACTTTGCTTCCAGTGGCCCCGTTAGGGCTTATATATCTATTGCAGTAGTGGCAGGAAAGGGAAAAGGATTTTGCCTTGCTGCCCCGGAACTTTATCACTGCCTTTGCTTTTGCCTGCAGAACACACCGACAAGGAAGTCCAACGCAGTCGCCTCCGGCAGACACAGCCTTCAGCAGCCGCAGGGGCAGACAGCTCCCCCAGGTGCCAGTGCGGAGTGGCAGTATAGAACAAGGTATCCATAAAGACAGATCATTGTCCACCAATCTGGGATTGGAAAACCTCCTCGTTTTATGCCCCTGTAGTGAAGGAATAGTATTTTTATTAGATATAGTTTGTTGAACCTTAAGAATTTAAGTTTCCTAGAATTTTATCCCCAGTACCTTACTGTTCATGATGTATACACACTTCTTGAATGAGTGGACGGATGAGTTTTACATGGTCATTTAAAAGAATGGGTGGAGCTGACAACAGCATTTAACAAAGATACAAGAGTAGAAGATGAATAAAACCTTGACACAGTATGAATTTTTGTGTGTTAAAAGAAGGCTTACTTTACCTTATTTTAAAACATTAAACACAATCATATTTAGTGCCTCACTCATGTTTGTATTTTAGCTTGATTGGCAGTATTTTGTATTATTATATAAATTCAATGATGAAAATGACTTTGAGCACATATTTAATGTCTTTTTCAACATTTCATATTGCCTAAAGATTCTTACTTTGAACATATATACATTTTGTTTTTCTAGAGAGACATTGTGTGTGTGTGTGTGTGTGATGTGAGTGTAGAGACTAAAAAACTGTATTTTTAAACTACCTGAGCTACATGATTTAAATACAGCATTTTTCCTATGACCCACTTCACAGGATATGAAATTACATGTATCAGTATTTGTTATCACATATCTCTTATTGGGGACTTTTAAAAATCCTAAAATAGTATCTAATTTCAGATTGTATAATAAATGCAGTGGACTTCTTATATTTAAAACGTGTATTGAAAATCTTCATCCTTAAGCTACTTGAAGGTTAACGTATTAAATATTTTTTTTCAACAGTGTTCATTGTTGCTGGTGTAAAACTTTCATTCTATATCGAGGGTGCTGGGCACATTTTCTCACATAATTGAAATGCTTTACTGAATATAACCTAGAAATGTTGAAGATCCGAGAAGATAAATGCATTGTTTCAAAGAGCCATGTGGAATAGTTTGTCCTGTAGAATATTTTATTATAGAAAAATTAGTGTAGATTTAAAGAGATTTGAAGTCATTAATAGGGTAGTATTGGTACAATAAACTCTAGATTCGTTTTTTTAATCATATCTCTTGGTCATACATCATGCTTTAGTTTTTCAGGTTTGCTATTCAAGTATCCATTTAGTTCATCCCATTTAGTTATTCAGGAGAATATGATCCTTTGTTAAACTCTGACTCTCTTTTCTAAAACAGCAGGTAATTTATTGGAATATCAATTCATATGTTTCACAAACTATTCTGGGAACATTTTGAGAAGATTATTCATAATGTTATTAAAACTAGCAATAACTCAGATGATTTTTTTTTACAAAAATGTGGGTGTGTGTTTGAATTATTCATGCATGAACTCCTGTTGCACAACTGAAAGAACCACAAATTTGGTATTTATACTGAATATTACTGGGTCACTCTGATACTCAAAAGTCCTATGTTCCTAAAATTCTTTGCATTTCCTACAGTTGCAAGTAAAACCCTGTACAGGTTCAAAAGCATATAATGGTATTGCATATAATTCTCACAGAGTGAGATTAAAATTATGTTACTTCTGGAGGAGTAAGAATTGCTTGTGCCAAATCACTTGAATTGCACTTGGATTTTAGTTTTTATTTTTTAAAAAATCTCATGTTCTTCTGTTGATACCAATGTAACTATTTATGATATTCCTGTTCACAGTTGTCTTTCAGAGAAATCATCAATGTGTGAGGATTGAATTGAGGTGGGAAGAAGGGAATGACCGAGAGTGACATTATTTTCATATTTAGTATCACAAATACATTAGTGAACTCTTTTGGTTATTTGAGGTTCCTGAAATAAATATATGATTTTAAAAGTTAAAGAGATAAAGCTTTTACAAATGTGATCACAAGCATGTATGACTATGCTGTGGGTTCTTTTAGAAATAAAACAATGCAGTATAATTTATGATGTTAAATGCACTTGGGGACTTTGGGTAAATGATAACGGTGTCTGCCATCATCGTACTGCAGGTCTCTTTCAAACTGAACAGCTCACACGACAGCTATGATAGCTAATACGTTTTCAAAAGTTGATTTCTAATTTGATTCAGGAGACATTATTCAGTGAATTGTAAGAATGATTTCACGGTTGTTCTTAAGGATGGAGAAAAATGTTAGTAATTTTCTTTTGATATAATTTGCTAAAATTCACTTGTATGTTCTATGAAGATTAATACTGACTGCAGTTTATTCACAGTTGTTTAAGCCTGTACTGGACTTGTCTTCCTTCTGATTGTCTTGTCTGATTTTTAACAAAGGGTAGTTTTCTGTTTACTAAAAGATAATTGAGTTCATAACTGATTGGTAAGAGCAGATATTTCACATGATGGTAGAACTTCTTGATACATGTATAAAATAATTTTATTCAAGTATTTTCCATATATAGTTACTTACATTATTGTTTTTAGGATTTATACTGGGACATTTTGATTGTTTGAATACATGGTTTTTCTAATAAATGAGATTTTCTATACACCATAAAAGCAATGTATCACTTATTTTAAAGACTGACAGCATTTTAAAGGATATGTTTGCTTAATTTTTTAAAAAAAAGCATTTTGAACTTTCTTTTAAAAATTGAGGATGTTCACCTATTTTATACCTGAAGTCTGGATTTATAGAGTAGATTTATAGGAAAAACAAAGAGATGACTGTAATCAGATTTTGAGATAAAGTAGTTGGAAAAGTAGACTACAATTTACGTAACTTTAACAATATGTGGAAAGTGAGAGCAGAGACTTCCAGAAAGTCTCTTTGATTGCATTTCAACATTGTATTCCAGTCTAGGTCTTACATAGAGCGAAGCTAAATCCAACGTAATTGTTTTTATAAAATGTATAATTTTTTAGCCAAGCACAGTGGTGAGTTCCTATACTCCCACCTACTCAGGAGGCTGAGACAGGATGATCACTTGAACCCAAGAGTTCAAGGCCACCCTGAGCAATACAGTAAAACCCCATCTAAAAACAAAAATAAAAATTGTATGATTTCCTGAAGCCAACCACCTGATTTGTGTCCATGTATGTGTACTCAAATGGATGTCTTCATAGAATCATTTGAAGATCACTCATAAATTAAAAATTAGTGTTCTAGTTGCTGTATATATCCGTTATTATATCTGGTACCTATTCCTCTTCAGATGTACCTAGATTGACCAGGTTCCTCAGTAAATAGTATGCCAGGAAGGAGATAGATATAAATCTTTATGAAGTGTCTATGAAGACTTTAACAACCAAGTAATTTGACTTTGGAGTATTTTAATATAATTAACTGGAGAAAGACAAAAAGGATTGTTTAAATTACTTGACAGGTAGCTATTTCTTGAAATTATGTTTTTCCATGTGTAAAATGTTAAAATTTGCACTACTTAGTAAAAATGGGTCTTTTTATTTATCAGATGAAATTTTAAACATATGAAATAATATTCTTATGATAAAATTTTTGTTGTGAATAGTAAGGATTATTTTAAATATACTTACAATTAAAAAAACAGTGAATTTAAGTTAAAATTTTTTTGGTAAAATTGGTGCTAAAATGTATAATTCTTGAAAGGCAAGAAAAACTAATGTGGAATATACTTTACAAATGCCAAAAAATATTAATATCCAATGTTTTTGTTTTAAATCTTTAAATTACTGTATTCATTCTTTCTTTGATTGATTTTAGTACCATATTTGAGACTTGGTTTGTCATTGCAATTTATCATGTCATATTATGTGTTATGCATTTTATTATTCATACCATTGTGTTGATTCATATTTCCATGTCTAACTATAAATTTGCTGATTTCTTTCTTTTGTTTCCATCATTATGTGCATTTAATTCATTGAAGAACAAGAAAAATATAACTCTTCCACAAAAGGTAAATATTAATGCAATTTTCTAACATTTAATATTATCTCTTCTTTTATAATATACAAGCACAATATAAATATTTATTGAAAATAATGAGCATAATTATTTGACACATAGTTATTTCCTGAAATTATTTTGTAGGCACTTGGTAGTAATTCTTTCACATTATGCACACTTCACATCAAAGAGAAAAACATTACTTTAAAACTAAGACAAGTTTTTGCCTCAAAATTTATTTATACATACCAACAGCTAGAAAACAATTCTCTTTGAAAATTTTATTATTATGTATTAATGTTACGTAGTAAGAATGTATAGCATATTCTTTGTTTCTGTTTGTTTGCATTCACCTGCTGTCATAGGGATGTAATTCTTCCTTTTACTGAGGGTATTATCTGCTTCAAAGTAGCAGAAAATGCCTGGTTTTTACTTTGCAGAGAGCTTAATGAATATTCTGACCCCTTTTCCACCGTACATCTTGACAGCAGCTACCCAAGTATTACTTCTCTTGGTCTCAATCTTGTTGTAATACTCATTAATTCTACCCTTCTGAAAAATATAAGAGAGGGAAATAATTCAGCCTGCTCTATTGATACATTGCTGACCTCCTACTTGTGGTTGTTGGGATCACATTTTATTTTTGGTCTTTGCACTTGAGTTTCAAGTAGGTTGCAAGACAACCACACACTTTGTGCTTCTTGTACTAAGTGGCCTAATAAGTAAATATTTGAGTGAGTTTTCAGCTTAATATAGTACTGTTCTGAATAATATTTAAAAGTATATAAGGCTTTAATAAAAGTACATTTTCACGATATTTGAAAGGAGGTTGATCAAGTTAATCTCTGACCCATTGTAATCCTCCAACTTAGTCTTGAGAGCAGCAGCTTACCTATCTTATACTGAGGAAAACAGAGTTTATCCAGATAAAGAGCTTTTCCCACTCACACCACTGGTGCATAGTAGATGACAATGGAGACCTCTTACTTTTGACCTCCTTTCGTTACACACTAATGTAGTCTATTTTAATAAGCACAAATTCCAAATATATCATCCTTAACTCTTAGTATGTCTACATATATGTTATGTGTATCAGTGTTACAAAGAGAAAATGGGAGATAATATTTAATCAAATATTTAAGAACATATTTTAGTCTAGATTTATAAAAATATAATTATATTTATATTCAGGCACATGATATACATATTCTGGAATCTTTTCTGATATACTAGGTAAAAGATTTTATAAAATTAAAATATTCAATGAGATCAAGATGTTCTGATCTCTGAATTTTACATAGATCTATGGCTGTCTTGCTTTGTTAATTCAGGTATCAGAAACTGCTTTACATTTAGAAGTAGAAAAACAGCAAGTGTATTTATTCTTAGATTCAGAAGAATTTAGTTAGATTTGAAAGATAAATTTTAGTGTAATGTAAGTCTTAAAAATTTTATATTGGAAGTGTGTCATGACATAATTCACTTATCCAAAAGAAAGACAAATGTAAAAATTCTTCATCCATAGATATTATTATTGGCCAAAAGCTATAATTAAATAATTAAAACAAAAAAATCCATGTGATACACTGTAAAATATGCATGAAATGTGTACTTTCATGACCCTGCTACAGCACACAGCGAAACACTGCATCTTTGTAAGCTCAGGCTGCTGGCTGAGAGGTGCTATCATCTGCAAGCCTTCCTTGGAGACGGAGTGCAGAGATGCCTTGCGCAGTTGACCTTATGCCCAGAAACAGTTGAAGAGGCAAGACTGAGAATGTTTCTAGCAAGATATGGCAGCAGACAGTGTTACTCTTCTCCTCTAGGACTTAAAGAAGCACAGTTTAGCTGCCTCGTGTGGCAGTAAAGACTGCAGCAAGTCAAAAAATTTCTTTAAAGTTAAATTTTAGGCTCCTATATCCAAAAGGAAGACAAGGTTCACAGCATAGAAATACCACTGCTCTGAGCCATAGTCCTTTGTTTCTAGAATCTATAATACTGAAGAATTCAGTAGCCTGAATGCTCTCTCCCTGGAAAAATGAGGACCAGGACACAACATTTTTAGCTGACCAATCAGGCCAAGGGGCTCATCAGTTAGGGGTTTTGGTTTTTTTGGGGTTGGATTATAGATGAATTTTCAGAAAAACAATGCTCCCACTTTTTCAGGTACCAAGAGAGTTCCTGAGATACATGGCTTCAGTGTTAAACCCAGGACGGTTCTGGGGAAAGTAGCACAGTTTGTCACCCTAACTATGGAGGACCAATCTATTAATATTCCAACATAAGAGAAGTATAAAATGCTGTTAACTTCATTAATGGCAGATAGAATTTATTGAGTACTTTCTATATGTTGATAACTCAGCTAAGTGTGTTAAAGATTTCTCTCGTTGTATTTTCACAACAATCTGAGACATAACTAAATATCCTTCTTTTCCACCTGAAAAATCTAAAGCTTTCAAAGATTAAAACATAGCCCCTTACCAGTCATTCATTTGGTGAGTGGTTGGATCGACAACTAGACACGAGCCTCCCTACAAAGTCTTTGTTCTTAACTCCTTTGGTCTATAGGCTGTCCAGCATTCAGATAGCGTGTATGGAGTAACTGCTGTGCATACACTGCAGCATTATTACAGTGACCTGTGTTTTATAGAAATAAAATTGAATAGATTAAGTGGAATGCCTAAGGTAACAGAGCTGCTGACAGGTGTATGTCCCCTCTAACACCAAGGTTGTTGGAGAAGCTCACTGAGTGTTCTTATTTTCTTGTCACCCAGTTTTATACCACTCTGTGAAATCTATACCTGGATTGCTCTTTGCATTTTTACTGTGCAACTTAGAAAGTAAATGCAGTATATTCGAATAGATAACACATTTTTGGACTTGAATAGTTAACTGAAGAACTATAAATGTTCACACAACTTCATTTACCCTTTTAACTCCTTTTATGTTGAAAGCTAAGAGACCATATCATTTTAGTCTTCACAGACTGCTTGTAGGCCTATTTTAAATTATTCATTCTAAAAGTAAGCCAATTTTTCCCTCTCTGCTACATTTCTTGGACAGTTTTAAAGAGCCCATGAATGTAGTTTGGGGGCATCGAAATAATGATATAAGAAGACCAAAACTGAACCAGAAATTAAATGGCTTCAAGGTGAGAAAAATGTTATTATCATAATAAATTTCTAATTTATATGCCTTTTAGAGAATATTTCTTAATTGCATTAGCTCTTTGATTTTTGGAAGCTAATTTGAATCATAGCAAACACATCACACCGGCTATTCTACCAGTATAAATCCCCTTTATTATGAAATATGTGTAACTTGTACACATGGGTAATGAAAGACAATTAGAGTGCAAGGGGTTTTTTCAACAGGAACAAAGAATAAGTAGCATTTTGTTGCTTTTATTTTTTGTTCATTAATGAAATATGCAATAATTATTGCAGTCAGATCATAGAAGCTATTGAAGGATTGTCTCTAGACAACTATATTTTTAAGTAGTAGATTATTGTAATAAAAGCTCAACTAAATTACCTGTGGTTTTCAATATAATATTGGCAAAACAGTTTGGATGCTAAGTTATTCAAAATAATTTTTATGGAACTATTGACCATTAATCTTAATTAGGTACAATTCATATAAATATTGAAAATATAAATTTTACTAATTTTATTTGGTGTGAGTTAGAAATGCTATTTTAACACTTATTTTAATAGTATATTATGGTGAGGAAGCACATAGGAACAGATGATGTACTTGATCTATGTTAAAATAAGTAATCTGTGTATTTTTCAGAATCAACATTAAGTCTCTGTGACAAAGATTTCAATTTGCTTTACATTTTAATATTATTTGGTAGATAGAATATTGGGCCACGTGAGTCATTTCCTGCCATAGTAGGTTAAGATTTTCAAAGTTTAGGGGTGAGGGATATAGCTTATGGCAGAGCGAGGCTCTGGGTTTCAGCCCCAGCTCGCAAAAAAAGAAAAAAAGAAAAAAAATCAAGGCACATATTTCTTGATCTTCCAAGGCTTGCTTTTCCTGAACACTAACTATGAATATTTATGAATAATTATTTATAGCTCCATTAAAGCATATGTCTGATTTATCCCTCCCCCTTGTCTCCCCCCCACTCCCCCCTAAAATCCAATGTAGTTGCCATTCTAGCCTTCTCTTTATAAACTTTGGGGCCTTATGGGAGTAATTGGCCAAACATAAGAATTTGGAAGTTATGGTTTTGACTTGATTGTCCCATTCAGCTGATCCATATGTGTTTATTTTTTATAGTATCATAGGCTTTCAAGGTTCCAAAGATTTAATCCAAATAATCAAGCCTGAACTTACAAGATACACCCAGTTAAGGGAGTTCATTATTTTCCCTTTCATCCCAAGTTTTGTATGGAAAGTGCTGAGGAAAGAAGGCAGCAGAAGGCAACCACTGCCTAACTGGGGACAGGCTCCTTGATGTGCTTTTTAATGTTTTTGTACATGTCTCCCAAATAAGGTAAAACATGGGAAGATACCACAAAAACTTGCAGTTGAATTTAGTGAAGTTAGGCAACAGAAAGCCTTTGAAGATAGTTTGTTGCCATTGGTGTTGCAGGTGTAGTGCTCTAAAATAAGGCATAAACAAGTCATTGGTATAAACAGAATAACTCCTCAATACCAAGTTTGTTATCCCCAGAGAGGTCTTATTACATGGATGGCTCTTCTTCAAGATCGAATGAGGTGTGTATTCATCCTCCTCATAATCTAAATGTCTTAAAAAGCTATTTAACCCTGAAAAACACCTAAGATTAAGGTCAGTGACAGATTCTCTGAAGAGCCTAAGTTTATCAGTCAGGAACTAGAGTTCTGTTTTACTCTGGAGCTTGGCAGGTTTGAAAATGACAAGTGACATCTGGATTTGGGAGTCCTGAGCTCTGTTTTAGGTAATTCCATGGAAATACACATGCTAAAATGAGATGTGGTCTTGTGGTTTTAGCTGCAGTGAGATTTGAGTAGTAATTCAACTGTGGCGATACACCATTTCAGTTAGCTATAGCAAACATAGGTTGTTTCTTTAAAATTTCCTAAGTGTGCTATTTTTATTTAACATGTATTGTTTTCTTTCTGTGATAGGTATTCTATTTTATTTGATTGCTTATATTATTACTGCATAAGCCTTAATATCCTAGAAAATTATAAAAGAGCACAAGGAAAACATCTTGGAATAATAGTTATGCCCATGCCTATTGAACTGCATTTTGTTCTGGAAAATTACTCGGAGCTTGACCATTTGTATACAGTCAAAATATTTTAAACTTTTGACTTGTCTGTATAGTGTATGTGTGTGTTTGGGGATGAGTGATGTGAAATGGGATGTGTTATACCACAGTGTCGCACTACACAGTGACTCCAACATTAATGATGGAAATTAAGGAACCTGTCATTTCTTAACTTAAAAAGCAATAGAAATAGTGATGTAAAATACAACTAGTTATTTTTTTTCCTTAACACATATCATTTTGGTAAGTTGGCAAATTAAAATTACTGTAAGTTAGGTAATAGAGCCAAAGACAAAGTCCCTGTAGTTTTCCATTTTGCAAATGAAAAGACATTTTAAATAGTTTAACAGCAGCTTATTAAAATAAGATAAACTACAACAGAAGTTACTCTGAGCCACTGTCCTCTTCACAGATAAAACTGTGTGAAGGAGTATACTCTGTCAGGAACAGACTGAAGGAGTATTGAGAAAGTGATGAGTAATGGGTCTATGTTTTTCATTTAAACCTAGTCAACTCCCATTCCTAAGTTCTTCCTATTTTACCACATTGATTCTATGTGTATGGGTAATATTTACCCATATTAACAATTCTTCTTTATCTAATGTCTAAAATGCTGCAAGCAGAGACCACTATTGTGTTTTTAACTTTTGAAATAGCAAAACACTTACTTGATACAATGTTATACTTTATAATTGTCTTTCTATTTGGTCTTTGTAGAGTTTATACTGAATATTGCTCATTTATCAAAATCTTGTTTCTCTTTTGTCACTTTTTAATATCTATCTTATAGTTTCTTGTATTGATTTTTTACTATCATTGCAGTTATTTTTTTAAAATAGTACTCCAGAGAATGAATTATTTTCTCACCTGTCAGTAATTGAGGCAATTTCATTCTACATGACAACGTTCAGACTTCCAGGCATTTATGAATGAGCAATGCATTGGAGCAAGGGTGTGGCTGTACTACACAATGCCCCACACAGTTAGGGAGCAGAGGATTAATTTGTTATTCATAAAACATGATATTACATCATAGACAGATAGGCTTCCCTGACCTGTCCAGATATCACCAGGTGTCACCTTAGAAACACGAGCTAGCTAAACTTGTTAAAAAAGAAAATATTGTAATATTTTTACTTTAACGTATTTAATATAGAAGTTTTTATTCCTTCTGTTCTCTTTACAGTGTATTTTACCAAGAATACTTGAAAATTTTAAGAAAAAATAATGATATGTGAATATATATTTTCTATCCAAACACAAACACTCAAACATTTCAAATTCATAGTCATTTCTATATAGAGAGAACTATGAAAGACTTAAGGAACATTGAGATCAGAAAGGATTCATTTTTATATAAATGTAAATTCATGAAAAATATTTTGAATATATTTATGCAAGTTTAATGTTTATAATGAGACTAAATTATCAATAACTGCAATATTTATAATGTTTTAAAGTATGTTATAAATGTCTGGTACATAGAAGAAGTTTCACAGATAATCACATTCTCTTGGGAGTTAACATTATGGAGACTTTTCAATAATAGTTTAAAGAATGTTTATCACAAACTCTTAAGCTTTTACAAAAATACTGTTTTAGTCATAGACCTTCTTAACATTATGAAAGAAACAGACATAAAAAAGTACACATTGGCACAAACAAAATTTGTATACGATTGTAGCTTGTTCATAAATTCATCCAAGATCATCCAGCTTTGCTCATGGGTCCTTGATAACTGAATGAACTGAAATCCTTTGTGAATGTTGTGTAAATTAAAAATTCTTAGCAAAGTATGTGGCAAGAAAAGAAAAATAATTATTTTAATTTGAGTCTTTAATACTATATAATTCATTCCATTAGAAAATTATAACACATTAGAGTCTTTTATAAATTATAACTAGTTTTTCTTAACCTGCATGCTCCAATCAGGTGTTTTTGTTGTTTATATGCTTGTGTTTTACAAGACAAGAAATGATTTTGCAAGAGTAGTGTTTTAAATCAACTCCTCAAACTAAGTACCAGTTTTATAATTTGTTACGTTGAGTTGATTTTTTACATATATAGATTCATCTGAAAGAAGTGCCAGCATTTGGAAAGAGTACTGAATGTAAAGTTGACAAAAATAATAGGGATCTTTTAAAATATGTGTTAGTAAATTGATACATGCTTTTTAAAGGGCAGTTTATTCAGCATGAAACATATCATTCAGCTTATAGCTTATAGCAAATATTTTGACCCTTTGGCCTTGAGAAAAATATTTATAAAATTGCAATTTTAATCAACCTTTAGTGTTAGATGAGATAAATTGCTTCATATAGTATCATGCTGTCTATAATTGTAGTTAACATACATTGTCTATTAAACATTCTTATGATTGTATTATAAGTAAGCTAAATTTTCATTAAATGCTAAATGAAATTGCATTGTTATAAAAATGAGAGGGAATATTCAACTTTCTAATATGGGACAATTATAATTTTTTTTAAATTCCCTATTTTTTAAAGTCTTTCTATAAAGGAATAACTGGTACTTTAGAAATTTTGTTAGTTTTCGGTACTACTAATACTCAGAATATTCCTTAAGTGTAAATTTAATGCTATGTTCTGGGAGCAAATTGGAAAATATCTTATTTTATATTTCAATTTTGCTATTGGAATTTAAATTCATAAAATGTAAAATTTTAAACATTAGTCAGTAATCATTCATTTAAAAGTAAAATATTTGAGTTCTGTAAGCTGTAGTTATTTTACTTATAATTGAGGATAATTACATTCCGAGGATGCAGTCATAACACTTTTTCTAAAATTGTGTATGTCAATGGACTCATATTTTCTGTTTCAAATTTGTGATAAATATTCTATTTTACTTGATAAATTTGTTTTACTATTTAGTTTGTGTATCTATAATCCAGAAATAATTTTATTTTATTCCACAATATACAGCTGAGAAATAAAATGGAAAACAGCAAAACCTTTGGCAAATTTAGAGTTTCTACATTCACACTGAAGTTTCTCCAGGGACTATGAAAGAACTTTTGCTGAGATGCATTTTCTTGTTCAAGCAATTATTTTTACAAAGAGCACTGAACATACATCATTAGGAATAATGAAAAATACTGTGAAAGTGTATGTACTAATACATAATTATCTGGCTTTTCAATATTAATAGGTAAATAATAATCTATTTGAATTGGCTTCTGTTCTTGTAATCCAAGAGCAATGAGGATGACCTAGCAACTACAGTTTTGCTTGAGAATCAAGGGGGTCCACTGATGATGTTGAGTCATAATATAAATTTGGAGATTTTTAAATCTTTGATATATTTCAAAGTAACTTTACCTTCTTTGGGAGTAAATATAGTATAGTAATCATTTCTGAAAAGTAAAAGTGAAGTCATTTCAAACAGTATGACTTATTTTTGTTCTGGTAGGTTACCACTCTATTCTCCTGATTCAGTTTTGAGTTTTGCAAAATAAAGTTAGAGATGCAGCCACATCCTATGCTAAAATAATCTTGTTTAGAGAAATGAGGTGTTGTCTTGCCCACAATGTACATTCACTGGAACTGGTTCAAAATTTATCAAGTCAGCAGCTCTTGGAAATAGTTGTCAGCGCCTGGGTAATCACCAGCCCTCAGAACTACAGAATGCTAAATGTTACAAAGCTATCAAAGAATAAATGTCAAAAATTGTTAGAGTTGAGCTAACATTTAAAGTTGATTTTTTTAGAAAATCAGATTTCTTTGAATTGCATTAGACTTTAATTGTAAAGAATAACTGATCACAGTCCGTTTGCTTCTCTCAAAGCTGGTAGCAGTGGCTGATTAGGGATCCAGAGGTACTTGCACCATAGGCAGAAGACAGCTGATATTTTCACATATCTTATACTGCATATGGCTTTCTGTAGCTATAGCATAATCAGTAATTTTGTGTCACTTCTTAATTACCCTCACGTAACATTTTGTTTTGACTCTTTATATTTTGTCAAGTAATTAATAAATTTCTGCTTTCCTACGCTTTCCATTGAACCATCTTCCTTCGATCACCATTTCTTGTCTCTGAAGTCAGCATTTGCAAAGCAAGCCTGTGTCATTGCTTAATTCACATAACTATGATGGAGATGGCTTGTTTGATTTATTGAATTCACCACAATGAAACATTTAATAATCTGGTGCTAAAAATATGATTAAGACATTTAGGCACATAGTGGGGCCAGAGATTTAGCTCAGTGGCACCTCGCCTACCTTGCAAGTACAAGGTCCTGAGTTCAATCCCTGGTACAAAAACAAAAAGAAGAAAACCGCTTAGGGACAAATTTCAGACTTTGTGTATTTAATTTGGACTGTATCAATCTGTACTTGAGCACTCAATAAATGTTACTAATCTGCTTAAGTTTATAAAGTAGGTATAAGTGTTACTTATCAAGATGGTAAAGCACATTTAAATGTCAAAAGAGAAAAATTTATCAACAAATGCCTTATAAACTCCTTGTAAGAGGTGAAATAAGCAGTCAGGTCAATCAGGTATATCAGCATTTCTACTAACTTTAAAAACCACTAGTGGCCCTTGACAGAAGCCCTACCATCTCAGTCACCAGGAAGTTTTCCCCCACATACATATGTAGACATGTACACAGTTGTGTGTATACACCGGCACAAACACACACACACACACACACACACACACACACAAATCTCAGCTGGCATGGTGCGCCGGATGCATCACAAGTTCAAGCCTGGCCTGGGCAACTTAGTGAGACCTTGTCTCAAAATAAAAAATAAAAAACAGCTGGAGAAGTAGCTGAATGGTAGAGTGCCCTATGGTTTAGTTCTCATATTACAAAATGAATAAATGTGTAAACATATTTTTTAGTAACCTTTGCATTTGTTTTGAAGGTTAAAGGCAGACTTTTTAAGCTATATTGCTCATGATGAATTCTGTCTTGAAATAATTCACATTTTATTGAAGGCTGCAAAGGTTGCACTCCAAACAATGGCTCATGCTACTTTGGTGGTTAATAAGGAGTTAAATGGAACACAGTGATTACCATAAGTTAAAGCGCTAAAAATAATGCATCTTGTTTTCAAAACAGGAACTTTATATATAGGGTTCAGAGTCATCAGAAACAGAAAGCTTGCTTTGTCTTGTAATCTAAGTAAGTCTATTTTTAGGTTGGCAAATGTTCACAATAAGCTATTGGTAGAAATTCATGATATAATAAGAATGTTTCAAAAAAGTAGCTGATGATCAGTTCAGCAGTGTTTAGGTCACCAGTGTTAGCTGAGGGTGCTAAGTGAGTGTGCACGCGTGTGAGCCTGTGCATACATGTGTGATGTGTTAAGTGTGCATATATTCGTTTTCTCTATATATGTACATGCTATATATGTAAACTAATAATTAAAACATATTTCACAATTAAATTTGCTTTCACATAATTAGTTGTGAAGGGAATTGAAAATATTTCACACCAGTTGAAAAAAGAGGGTGCTTAATCTTTTGTTACTAACATTTGTTGTCTCCATCTGTGTGATTTGATCCATGTTCATCTTTAGATTAACAGTTTCTAGTATGTACATTTGACATTTTTAAAATTTATTAATCATATGTTAGTTCCAAATTTTATTTAATTGAAGTCATTTCAAAAGCATTGAAATCATAAACCATGTAGTTCCTAAAGGTGCTTCACGTGTTTTAATAGGCTTCCATTGTGTGTTTTTGCAGCAAGCTTAGTAGTGGAGGAGCGAACAAGACAAATGAAAATGAAAGTGCATCGATTTAAGCAGACAACAGGGTCTGGTTCTAGTCAAGAACTTGATCGCGAGCAATATTCCAAGGTAAAATTAGTAGTATCCAACAAATACCCTTCTAGAAACATACAGTGGGTGTTCAGGCAGGAGTAGCAAGCACTGAGTTATGTAAGATAAGTAATCATTAAATGATAGTCTTACACAATAATTTTTTTCCAAAGTCTGAAAAAAACTCTCCCTCCTCTTGATATTTCTGGAAGATACAACTTTACTGAAATGTTATTTTTTTACTTGGATATAATAATTTTTCTAAAAATATAGAAACACTTGGTATTAAGTCACAATGATTGTCAGTCAAATTCACAGACATAAGATACCATTTTGTTTCTTAAATATCATTTAAATATTGCATTTAAAATATTAAGGTATATATTTATAATCTTAAATACTGGTGGTATTGATGTTGACTATTGAGATTTGTTCCTGAATGACAAAAATTATATGATGTGAGATTTCTTATTGATCTATCTTTACTAAGAAAAGCAATTGATCTAAACTGTTAGAAGCTGAAAGTCACACAATTTCAAGTGCCTGTCAGTATTTAATTTATATTTCAATATTATTTTCTAAGGAAACACTAAGGAGTTTATAAATTGCCAACTAATATCTATATGCTTAATTAAGAGAATATTTTTCATGAAGTAATTTTGCACACATTATGTGGTTTATTTAAAAGTCTTAAAAAAGGTACAAAGTAGTGGCATCTGTTAGTCACCCTTTGTTTTAGTTTGAAATACAGAAGCCCTTTTGGAAATAATGACCTATTAGAAATCAAATTAAAATTGCACTAAATCAATACAGTTAGCTAGAACTATGGAGTAGAAAAACCTATTTTGAAAGCTTAAAATAGATCACAGAAAATCTATTTGCATTTTAAACTTGAAATATGGCCTAGATAAACCTTTTTTTAAATTCTTTTATTGATACATTTTTGGTTATTTTTTACCCCATTACCTGTGCGCCCTTTACCCCCTCCACCCTTCCCTATTTACATAGACTTTGTTTCCATTTTTTTTTTCTTTCTCATAATTTTTCCTTTCCCTTCTTCCCTTTCCCCTTCCCCTCCCACCACCCTTATACCTTTGGACCTTTTCCTACTTCAAATTATCAATTATTCATTTTAATCATTTTAATCCTTATTTACACTTTCAGTTTCTCACACTAGAGAAACTATTCGGTATTTACATGTTATTTTTTAATATTGGAAGTTGCTCATTATACAACCAGATATTCAATAACTAATACAAAAAGTAGAGGTAGTTACATAATGTAATTTACCACTTGTATTGCCGTAGATCATCTGTATTGGCTATGATCTGTCACTTTATACTTAAATTAGATGCAAAAGCATTTCCAACTGAGGCACTCAGAGGTCACTGTGATTCCGGAATCCCAACTCTGAATGAGTCTGTAACGACTTTTTAAAAAGTAAAGTCAGGAAGAAAAAAAGTAAGCAGAATATCAGTTGCTGATCCAGCTCCATACGTCCTCTCTGGAGTTCATTCTTTATGGTATCACCACAGAATTAGCTTACTTGTCTGTCTTCTTTAAGAATATCATCACGACTTTTGTTTTCTTTGAGTACAAATGCAATACAAAATAGAAGGCATCATGATTAGAGTTTTCTTTTTTCTTCTACAGTTAGATACACTTATTTGAAAGATTCTTTGAATGTGAAATGCTTCATTAAAGCTTTATTGATTTCTTCAGCATTATGCCAGAGGATGAGAACAGATAGAACAAACAGCAAAGGGAGGTAGGCCAGGATAGGAAGCGAGAAAGAGGTAAGTAAAGAATTAGGATGAAATAGTGAAAGCCTTTCGGGATTATTCTGAATTGTACTTCTAAACATTGATCAGTCAATCAAAAACTCTATGCAAGGAAATGCTGTATAGGTTGAAATCCACCACTAGTTCTTATAGACCTGGTAAATCAGAAGTAGTCTTTCTTGTTTATGAGGTGCCAGTTTTCTGGCTCGAGAAGTTTAGAATTTGAAAAGGCCTCAATATATTATTGTGTTTCAGGCAGCTTATCTATTTTCCAAAATTATGAATGCTGCAGCACAAAGTGAAAGAGGTGCTTTTCCACAGTTAGTAAAGCCGCTCTGTGAAGCAATTTCTTCTACTACTTCTGTCACTGAAATGCACATTACTCGGCTTAGTTTAAAGTTCTCATGTTGCTTTTAATTTACACCTCAGTATTCTGCCTTTCCTTCCTCTGCATAGATACCTGTTTCTTTTTTCCTCTATCACTGCATTTGGTATTTTTACAGAGCCATTACTTTCAAATATATCACTGTTATTTTTACTGAGCATATTGATTATGACTGTAGCTCTTAAAATTATAGTTGATAGTATCAATTGTGTCATCAAAGATATAGCATCTTAAAAACATGTAAGAATGTAGGACAAGAAAGTATGTAAGATAAAATAAGTGAATAGCTGTTTTTTATTTTATCTCAAGTAAAAGATACACACTGTCCATAACTCTACTTTTCATATTCTTCCAAAAGAATTTTTTTAAATTTAATTTTACATTGATACATAAAATCATAAAAATTTACATATTAATGAGATGTTAGAAAACAATTCTAGTAGCCATTTCAGTTTAAAATGTTCTCACATACTTGAAAATTTGTCTTTTTTGCTTTCTATCCTTTTCACCAAGCATTGTAAACTTATTTTGCAAATATCCCTTTTTGTTGCTATAATTGGGTGGTGGCATTGTCATGAATATAATGTAGATTAATATGAACTTTATTTCTTTACTGACTCCTTTTGCAGCAGTACACAGTAGTTGAAAATTCTACCAAGTCTGAAATTAACTAACCATTCCAAAAATACTTTTAACTAACCACCAGTAGAACTAGATTTTTTTTCAAGGCAAAACTTTTTCAGATGATTATCATTTTTGAGATTTTTTAAAAACCCAGTATCTATTTTAAAAGATTAAATAACCCCAATATCCACCCTGAGTAAGGAATTAGTATTAATTTTGCTTTTGAAAAGACATGAAACAGCTTTGGTATTTCAGAAATGTGTCACCTTGCTATTTTTTTCGATATTGTTATTCCATGTTATGTGCTTCAGTGATGGGTTGAAATTGATAATTGGAGGGTGAGTTCATATTTAGACACATTTTAAAATGGGCTTATGTTTCTGTAACCCAGAAAGAGCATGTAAGACTTGTGTGATGGCTTTTTTAGGTAGCTCCCAAGTGCTTATTATTTCTTGCTTTTAAAAACAGCAGTTCTATAAAAAGAGCCTTTCCACCCATCAATAACATTATTCTATGATCAGTGCGAATTCCTCCTGAGGATATCATGTTCCTCAAAATATAATTCTTTTCATTAAAATATTACATTGTTCAATAGGAAATTTAACGCATTATAATTTGATAAAAATTATTTAAAATTTAACTTGTTTCTGAAAAACAGTAAATGTAATGGTGATAAGCAAACATAAAAGTATTTCATTTCGTTCAAATAACCAAAGGAACTGTGATCTTGTGTGAGAATGATAAATTATCTCAATATAAAAAAGTTTACTATGACATCCTCATTTTGCCTCTTTGCTCTAATAGGAAAGATCTATATATAAGAAAGTTGAAGAAGAGATGTCTTATGGAAGAGGAAGATTTATTTAGTTGAAGAAATATTTCCATTTACATACATGTTTATGCTTTATTACTTAATATTTAGTTGCGGAATAAAGGAAACATTAGAAAACTAAATGCTGGAAAAATCTCCTATGTCTAGATAAATTCTTAGAGCATTAATCCTCTGTTATTTCCTGTTTTCTCATGAAAAAGATATCATTGGAACCCATTTGGAAACATTATGATTATTATATAGTCCATCTTGTTTGTCACAGTAATTTAAAAGCCTATAATCTAGGAATTGTGTTTGTACCCAGTTGTGTTTGAACCCAGCAAATGTTAAATTCAAGCTCTGCTACACATCTACTCTGTAAATTAGAAACAGTTCTGATTGAAAAGAATGATATCTGTCAGGATCATGGTATTAGATGTGATAGCATTTTCTGGTAAACCAAATTATCACATCACATTCAATAAGTTATCTTAAATCATTAATGTTAGAGCAAACGTGAAATTATGTAACTAAACATAATAGCATATGTGAGTTTCCTTTGCATTTTAACTTAGCATCTGACTTTCAATGATAAATACAACTAAGAAAAATTCTTTGGTAAATAACTATAGATATTTGATAAATTGTGAATTGTTTTCATTCCTGATATAAAATTCTTTGACCAATATGTACACATGAGGGGTGACAGTTTTAAACTAACATTTGAATGTTTTAGGACTAAACATCTTACATGAAGAATTATGAAGTAAACCAGTCTCTAGGGATATTTTAAAAATATTACAATTTTTAAACATAGAGCCAGGGTTTAACATGAGTTTATGTAGTATATGTTAGCAACATCAGATTCATTAAAACTCCTCTGATATTGAACTACAGAGGATAAATCACTTTTTCTAAAAGTTTAATGAACATTTGATATTTTCAAACTTTATTGCTCATAAATTTAAAAATTGCTTGGTAGGAAACTTAAATGCCAAAATATTTCATTTTGTGTAAGAAGTTACAGTACCTTAACTCTCAGTACCTGAGATAAAACTACTAATGTAGTAGATATTTTAAAATTATATAACTATTATTTACATAACCTTACTGCTTATTATGAATGTAACACATATATACTACAGTAGTGTATAGGCTGTTTATTATGTGGTCCTTTGAAGTATGACTTGAAGTAGAAAGAAGAATAGATTCACTGGGTTCATTCTCTAGCACTGAAAAATGAAACGGTTTCCCTAGGGTTGAATTTCGTACCTTATGATTCCTAGAATCTTAGAAAGTGAGTGTTACAGGCAAATTTAAACACATTTAAATATAAGATATGCATATATTGAAATATTAATAGGAATTTTATATTTCACTTTTGATACTGAATTAATAGTTTAAATCTGAAAATGTCTAATAAGACCATAATAGAAAGCAAGATGAAGTTGTCTGTCTCAGTGGCTCCCCTTGGATTTAATATTTCTGTGTGGAGTTACCTTTTGAAGAAAATTAAGAGAATATGATGTCCTACAACACAGAAAATGTATAGGTAAATTGAATAGTTTTAGAAATAATGAGCAAGTACAGCTAGAAAGATGAAAGCAGTCTGTACCATAAATACAGAGTGACTAAAACAGGCAGTAGTGAAAGGGAAGAAATAAACTGATATACTAGAAAAAAATTAATACCATTTCAGATTTAAATCATGTCAAACAATTTGTGAAAGTTTTCACTTGATCATTTAAATTTTCATTCAGCCTTCATAAACCATCACTTATCATTGAAAGTACATAAAGTTTTTTATATTGCAAATCATGGTAATGTCTGTATGATTCTAGAATTCACACCCACTTTTATGAAGGTACATTTTGTCTAATGAGGGGTTTAGTAGTCCTTAACCTCACCAGCTTTCTCTTTCTTTTCCATGATGTGATGGTGGAGCTCACCCTTTCTTGTTTTTGATCTTTAGTATAACATACATAAAGATCAGTACAGAAGCTGTGATAACGTCTCTGCCAAATCATCAGATAGCGATGTCAGTGATGTGTCTGCCATTTCCCGAACCAGCAGTGCCTCTCGCCTCAGCAGCACAAGCTTTCTGTCTGAGCAGTCTGAGCTCCCCAGGGGTAGAATCAGGTGAGTTGGCAATGCTGTTTGTATTTACTGGGTCTTTATCCTCGGTATGCCATGCAACCAGCTTCTGCAGTGTTCTTTCTAGAATACAGTTTAGGTCAAGTACCAGAAACATCTCATTAAAATAAGTGGGTGGGTCAAGCATTTACCAAGTACTGTGTGGTATCACTAACTAAATATTTTGGTACTGTCTGCTTCCAGGCACAGCTTAGTACTACAATCCTGACTGCTGTGTCACATTTGCAAGTTTCATCTAATACGTTGAAATCCACAGAGCACCCTTTAGTCCAGTGTCAGAAAACCTTTTCTGTAAAAGGCTACATAGTAAATGTTTCATTCTTTGTAGCAGAGTATTCATGACATTTACTCAACAATATCATTGTAGTGTTAAAGCCATGCAAATAAATGAGCAGGTTGGTCTGTCTCTGTCTGTCTGTCTGTCTATCTGTTCTGAAACAATATTGGGCTACATTTTCCCCAGAGGCTGTAGTTTGTCTACCTTTTCTTCTATCTCGTCATAATGGTCAGTCTATTTTCAGGACAGAGTATAATGCATATGGTAACAAAATATATATTCCCTAGGTTATATTTTGTGAGTTGTAAGACATTTGTATGGCCTTTACTAAGTTGCCAGTAGTGCCCTTGTGTTCTTACAAGGCAGATACTCTGATGAAAGGGAAAAGACCTTAAATATGCCGTCTACAGTAAAGCACTCATTGTTGACAAAGCGCATTTTGTATATGTTCTTAACTAGTTGACAGAAGTCGGTTTCATGGAGGGAATGTTGGGGTTGATAAGTACCAATAATTGTGTTAAAAATAGAAAGAAATATCTTTCTGATACTGAGAAAATCTTGTTATTTCACATTTTGATATACAATGCAATGCATTCTGAATATTCCTTCTTCTGAGGTTTCTCTACACCTGACGTCTTTTCTTTTGAAGAAAATTGAAAACAATCATGTTACTGTTAGTTAACAGTTTCATAGTCTGTTAATCCACATGAGCAATTTCAACTGCTTGTGTTTGAAAAAGAGAAGAAAGAACAGGGAAACTTGAGGCAGCTGAACAAAAAGGGACTATGATTTTATACAAAGTGTATGGAAGGAAACTACATGTTAGTGTAGCCATTTTGTGAGGGAAATGCCAATTAACAAATCAACACCAACACCAAGTGTAGCTATGTCTTGATAAAAAGCAAAAAATAAAGATCTTGCTTCTTGATTTACAAACTGTTTCTTATTTGGTAAAGGTGCTGAGGAGAGTGCTAGACCCAAAAGACACAATGAGTTTATTTTGTTTAAGTGGATTATGTAAATTTGGGCACTAAAGCTAATAGTTAAATGAGTTTGCCTTAAGCTAATATGAGAGCTACTTTTCTTGTAATCTCATACTTTATGTCCATGGTTGTGCTTATGTGGTACACATTTGATCTTAGAAAAATGAGGGAGGGTAGAGAAAATAGAAGATACAGTCAGGGGAAAGTCTTCTGACACTCAGAGGCTAGTTACTTTTCACACACACATTCTCCCTACATATCCCCATAGCACACAAGCATGCCTGTGTGTGCACACAAACAGGAACCATAGAGCTGGTTTACTTCCATCATCAACCCTGGGGTAAAAGCCTGGGAGTAGATGGTGGAATGGGGAGAACACCAGAACAAAATGTTGTAAAAAAATCAAGATACCTGTAATCTCCCTTGCTATCAAAGCTAACACTGCTATAGATGGTTATTCTTAATATAATACTGTTCATTTCTTTATTTTGGTAACTAACATCATCATAGATTTTATAAGTTTGCCATTAAAAAATCAGCAGTTAATCAGTTTTGATAATAGAATATTTTTCTATATCATGAAATAGTAGCAAACTTTTGAGTTCCTTTCCTGCATAAGGGCTTTACTATTTCCCAAAGCTACCTCAAAGTATAATATATCTGCCATATCATATAATCTAAATTATGATGCACTTAATGGTTTAAAAGCTATAGTTGTATTCCAGTTCCTTAAATGTCTTCTGTCAAACTGTTGCATGACATAACATGCTTTATTGTGCATTTCTTCGGATGATTTTTATTTTGGGAATCAATAAAAAGATTTAGCATTCCCTAAAGCCAGTGACCAATGTCCCGGAAGTCAGCTCAGTACCCAGTGTTCTCAGGAGGAAACTATCTGACACGATCTTATCCTTATTATTTACACCATTGTGTGTGGTCACATCAAATACCAGTGCTTTCCAAACACTGCTTAGTACAGTGACTACAGTGAGTCACCCTGCACATTATTGTTTTAAAGGGTTAATGTTTGGAAAAATGATTATACCACAAGTATCTCATTGACTCAGGGCTATGCTAGCAATGCTAGGGCAGTTGTGTGAGTTGAAAAAGAGCCTTCTGTCCTCCATGCACCCATCCGTGGAAGTCTGCCCAGTTTGAAGAGACCTAACTGTTTTTCCTGCTAACTTGATGGACTAGTTTGTTTAAGATGGTGTACGACATATTTCACGTTTTCAGTTTAAATTTACAGGAAATCTGTAGTTGGAAAAGAAAATAACAATATCATTTGTATTAGAATAAAATAATTTCTTCAGGTAAAATGAATTAGAAGTTATTCTTACAAATTTTAAAGTGGATTAAAAATGATTCACAGACAAAATAAGCATTATTTCAAGACAATAAGGATCAATGAAGATTGGAGTTTCTTGATTTTTCCAATTTGTTCTACAGGTACCCTTCCATTTAAATGTAGTATTGGCTTAAATATTCTTTAAAGAATGTTTTTGGATCTAGATACAAAATAGCCACAGTATGTATTAATATCTATGACATTGCTGACAATAAAAATACACATGGAAGAAAAAACAAATAATTATATTATGTTTCTAAATTATCTTTTTAAATTTTTGTATATTCTATAGAACATATTCATCCCAAAAGGAGCTAAATTTTCTTGAAATAGCTCTGAATTTTTTTCAGTCATATATCTCTTTCGTTCAACTCAGACAAATTTTATACAAAATAAATCTTTAAAGGCAAATGTGAGCATAATCAAAATTACTCAGACATCATATAATTTTAGAACCTTTTAAAACCAGTAATTTTCCAATAGCATTAAATTTATGAGTTATATTTTCTTGGCTTTACCAAAGTTGATTTTCTATACATTGATGGATATTTTAGCAGACAAACTCAAAGAGCGAATTTAATGCAAACAAGTTTTAGTCTCTTTTATTATTGCTTTCTTAATGATTATTATCAATTATCTTTTGTGTGTGTATGTGGTGCTGAGGATCAAACCCAGGGCCTCATGTATGAGGCAAGGCAAGCACAGTGCCCCTGACCTGGACCTCAGGCCCAGTTATCATTATTTTCTACATTCTTAATTTTAGAGATGTAAAAGTATTGGATAGAGGAGTTATCTTCCATAGGTAAATAGTTACTCTGACATTTGCTGTCAGTAGACATAATAGTCAGTAGGCATAATAGTCAGTAGGCATATACATAAGGAAATGGTCATAGTCAGTAGGCATATACAGAAGGAAATGTTCTTTTATACATTTGGAGTATTTTAAAACAGTATAGCTTAAAATTTTTAATATTTCAAATTTTAGTAGAGAGTAAATACGAAAGTTAGTATCTTTTGCAAAATATTAGTTATGTTTGAAAAATATTACAAAAATAATTTCATATGTCCCTTATTTCACAGTAGTTCAGTAAGGAAATACAAAATAACACTTAAATATTATCTTTGGACTTTTGTAATTGCATTTGAACTTAGCTGCAGAGTCACTTGCTATTTTAATGTACTGAATAAATAAAACTTGTATATGCTTCGTTATTTTAATTACTGGCATCAAATGTGTTCAAAGTGAGCAAGAAAGATTTTATTTATCGATTTAATTTAATTTTATCTATACAGACTTAATTTTTCATGCTTGCCTATTGTACTATGGAACTATGGAACCAGTACTATGTACTATGGAACTAGTACTAATAGTACTATGGATAGTACTATTTGTACTATTGTACAAAGTTTGCTAAGATCTATTAAAGTACTAAAAAGGAAAAGGGGAAAATATGGAAATTAGATTACAAGGAGAGGATGAGTCTGAACACAAAGATACAGAGAAAAATATGTTTTAGTTATGTTCTAGTGTTTCCATTCATAACATCATCTTAGTTTTACTAGTTCAGGATTAATGAGCTATTCCCACTATTGTTACCTATGATTAGATTAAAGCTATAAAGAAATGGAAAGGATAGCCCATATGCTCTTTACAAATATTCTAGCTTTATGCTAAATATATAATATATTACCCTACCATATGTCTGAATCAACTATTACACTACATATCTAAAATTATTATACCATCCAATACAACAAAAATACATCTTGAGCTACAAATACAAGTGACACAACCGTCTTGATTATAGCCAGATGCAGAACCTTGGGAACAGGAGAGGAGCTTTTCCTAGTCAGGTTCTTTCTTCCAAACCATTGTAGACTACTACACAGTGAAGCCGAGCTGGAACACTTTGAAACAGGTCCCTCATCTTCATTTTTACCTTTCTACGAGGCCAGGTTATTGTAGATTTAACTAATATATGTTTAGTTAGATTCTGAGAAGTTTCATGACTTACTGTATAATAGACAATGGCAATAGTCAGTTACAATAAATAAGGTTTTCAAAATTTAAAACAAACCAAGAGTATCTTATCAAGGTGGATTAATTTGTGGAAATAATTAGATTTTAGTGACTTATACTTTGGGGGAGAAAATAAGTAAAAATTGTTCATGGAATTTAAAAAATATATTGCACCATTCCATTGTTTGTAGAAAAATCCATTCCTATGGTTTTATTTCATTTGTTTCAATTGAGTTTGATTACTGTGTAAAAATTTGAGGTTCTTTGAAACTTGGTAGCTAATACATCATTGAATGTCTTTAATATAGCTGATCCATATGATGATTTTAACACATCAGAGATGAAAGAGTAAAATAGGTGGCCCCTGAGGAAGTTTTCAGGTGTTGGAAAAGTGTATTTATGTATTTCCACATTGAAGAACTGACTGCTGACTCTAAACTAGCAGTGTTATAACCATTAGTAACTCATTATTTAGTGATCCCCAGGCCTGAACTTGGGTTATCAACATTAAATATTCATCCACTGGGTAGATACTCACATTTCTGCAACTGTTCACCCTTTAGAATGGTTAGAATACCCTTTCGTCATGAATCAATGCTTCCCAAACTTGACCTGTTTCATGTGTTACTTTCCATAGTTTTTACTGTAACCTGTGTAATACCTATATTATTATATTTCACTTACAGTTAAAATATTGTGGTTCATTAATTATATAAGTATTTTATATAAACCAGATAGTCTAATAGGTGATTTACATCCAAATAATCATTATTGCTAAACAGTATTATATAATTGTTAATAACCTTATTTTACAAATGAAGCTAAAAGTGAAGTAATCTGTTGAGATTACATGGCCAGTAAATAGGACGGCCAGAATGAAGAGCCTGCTTGCTTAGCTCGAAAGCACTTTCCTCTATTTAACCTTAACATTTTTTGTAATTTATAATATATTATTTAAAATGCACATAAAGTATAAATAATAATCAATACTCGTGCACCTACCACCAACCCTGAAAGTCAAATATTACCATTATAGCTGAATCCCTGTGACTTCCCTGTCCAGTCCCCGTCTCCATATGCTAGGCACAATTTCCCTATTCATCTGGTGTCAGCTGTGTTCTGTGTTAATTTTTTACAAATCCAAAGTCTGTTTCTTTCCTGCCTTTCATGTGTCTAGGGTGTATTTCTGTACCAACACCACATTATCACAATTAGCATTGCTTAGTGATATAACTTATAGTAAATGCCATAGTAGGGTAAGTCACCTCATTTCTTTTTCTTTCTTTTTTTTTTTTTTGCATTTCAATAATTTTATTGAAAGGTGTATCTCTTAGTACCAAACATAATGGTAGTTGTTTGGTTACCTCTGCCAACTCAAAATTATTGCTGATGTTTTCAAAATACTGAAATATATCAGCCTTATCAGATAAGTTATCCACAAAACATGTTTTACAGAAGTTAAAGGTAGAATATTCTGTGGTTTTTAATTTATTTTTCAGTGCTTATTTATCCATAACATGATGTCAAAATTGATTACATCCATTCTGGATAGACTCAGGCTTCAGGCTGCACTAACTGTTTACAACACTAACAGTGTGTGTACATCTCCCTACATTGATTGGCTCACATGGAGAATTCCGAACACTGCCTCAGCAATCTCATAATTATGGCGGTGCCTCCTTATTTTTCTTAAGATACATTATGGAAATGTGTGAAAGTATATTCTATTCCTTTAAAAAAAGTGGAAGTAATGGCAGTTTTATAGAAACAGTCCATAGTAAAACCTGGAGTTCCTTATCTAGCCAGAACTTAGGGTACAGCAAATTTTCAGAGTGATAATTGATTTTGAGTTACTATGTAATATAATAGAACATATTTTTTTAAATGGAACTAGATAGACTCCTTTTTCAGTGGCCTCATGACTGTTTCAGTCTTTTGTGCTTACATGTTAATTATAGAATAAATACATTGAGGCTGGGGATTTAGCTCAGTGGTCTCGCCGCCTGCTGCGCAAGCGCAAGGACCCGAGTTCGATCCCTGGTACCAAAAAAATCCCCCAAAACAAAGAATAAATACATTAAGTTTTGTGAAATAAATTCTTGGTGTGAACTATAATGAACATAAAAATAGATTTGAGGTAGATTGGAATCTTTAGAAAGTTGAGTCTTCTATTGTATGTATTTTTTCATTCCTTTTTATCTTCTGTAATATCTCTCATTGGAGTTTAAAATGTTCTCTAAAAAGTTTTTATATGCATAGTTGTTGTTATAGACAACATAAATTTTTGATACTGCCATGAATATACATTTTTAATCATATTATACTTTTATAGAAATGAAATTAATTTTTCCTGTATTTTCCAATATTATTGGTCTAATTTTTCTTGAAATGCTGCTTTATCTTTTTCACATCAATTTTGTTTTGCAATGTGTTATTTTTGGGTAATTTTAATTATATATAAATTTCATCACATTTTATTTTTTAGTCACTATGTAGAAATAAGTCTAAATTTCCAAAAGTATGGAGTGTTTTTATATCTTTTTGATATTTAATTCTAACTTAACTGCCTAAATGATTTTGTGATCGGAGTGTATTTTGATTGGTACTAATTATTTGAAGTTTGTGAAGTTTAATTTTTGGGTTTTGGTCATTTTTGTAATTATGGTGTGCTTGAGAAGAATTTATATCTTTAAATGTTAAGCATATAGCTATGTATACTTTCAGTACACAATGCTTAATATACTGTTTCAAACGCCGGTTGATTTAGTAATCATTTGTCTAATGTGATTTGATATTTACTTAGAATGCTCAGTTAAAACCTTTTCAACTATGATAAAGATTTTTCAGCTTCTTTTTCATTTTATCACTTTTCTTTATACAAGATTTTTAAAAATATTCAAATTCATAATTCTTTTATCTTCCTGATGATTTAACTCTCTTATCATAAGGTAGTTAATCTCTTTATTCCTAATAATATTTTTGTTTTAAAGTGTATTTTGTCTTTTGTGAGCATAGAAGCATTTAAAACTGTTCAGTTTAATTGTATACATCTTTTTACATCAACCTGTGACCAAATATTTTAGTTTTGTCTCTTGTAAATAGCATATAGCTGGATTTAAACTTTTCTTCCTAGTTTATAGTTTTCATCATTTAATGATTTGACTTACAGATTTCCATTTTGTTTGATTTCTGGTGGATTTAGTATTGTTTTGCTTTTTTATTTGTTTCCTCAATTTTTATTTTTTATTATTTCTTCTTTCCTGATTAGTTTCTAATGGAATTATTTTTGTTTAATTTATTTCCTTCATTAGTCTCGATATTGTACAATTTAATGATTTTTACTGGCTACTTTAGGGGCTTATCTTATTATTTATCAACATTAATAATTACCTTTACTTCTGCATAGGGAGTAAAAAATGAATGTGATACATCTCAGTTCTACGGACATCCCTACACCATTTACATAGTTTTGTCATGTTTTAATCATAATTTGATTTCTTTATTGTTGCATGTTATTTTCTTTTGAATGCTTTATATTGAGCCACATATTTTCTAATTTCTCTGTCAGCCATTTTCCATATATCTTAGACCTTCATTCTGGGATCATCCTTCTTCCTGAGAAATGTTCATTGGAAATTCTCCTTAACTGAGTCTTTGGACTGAGACACATGCATGTCCTGCCTTACTTTAAGGATGCTGGCTCATAGAGAGTATTTTACTCTAAATCCTCCCCAGGCCTGGACCTAAGCCTCTGAATTTCTCATCTGCAAAACCTCTCCAGACATTTATGATCTGCTTACTGGTCTGACTGTTTTCAGTTCCCTTTTGGCCTTGTGGCTCAGGGGACAAGCCTTTCTTTTTTTGTGTGTGAGCTCAACAGGCATTCATTGCAATTTTCCCATCAGTTTTTAGGCATTTGAGAATGAAAGAATTTTTCACAATATATCATCTTTCACATTGTCAAAAGTGTATGTTCATTCAAGGTTTTATTATTTTCCTGATTTTTAACAATTGCTTAAAAAGGATTTTTTTTTTTTTGGTACCGGGGTTTGAACTCAGGACCTTGCACTTGTAAGGCAGGCAGCAGAACCACTGAACTAAATCCCCAGCCCTTAAAAAGGATTTTTTAAAAGGAAATGAATAAATAAGAAAAAAAGTGAAAAAATAAGAAGAATCATGGCGCTCAAGGCTTTATCTTAAAGTAAGAGAGCAAATGGCAGGGCAGGGTGGAGAGTTTACATCTTGCACTAGAAGTGAGATCTATAGTGCTTGAGAAAATGGCAATCAGGAAGAAAGCAAGAGGGTGTGAAGAGAGCTGAGGACGGGGAAACTCCAATAAAATCCAGACAGTTTGAGTCATTAGGAGCAATGGAAGCTGGGACGGAGAGCTCATGTGTAGGGTAAAAATAGAGCTCAAACTAAGGAGGAGATTCTGGGACTCTTAAGGATGTTGGCATTGAAGAGGGCAGGATGCGGAGGCCAGGGATGAAGGGAGTTGTTGGTGACAACTGAATAAAAAGCATCTTGCAACCAGAATTCCCAGGACAGGACTCCATGCAGGCCACCACCCTTCCCCTGCACAGGGCTTTTGACTTAGATGCTCATCTTTGGTTCAGCCCACTGTAGGGTGGTTCTGTTGCTAACAATATAGATAGATAGATAGATAGATAGATAGATAGATAGATAGATAGATAGATAGATTGGTTGTTGTTGTTGTTGTTGTTTTGGGTACCAGGGATTAAACTCAGGACATTGTGCTTGCAAGGCAGGCACGGTGCCACTGAGCTAAATCCCCAGTCCAGTTGCTAACCAATATTGAGAACATTAGCAAGTGTACAATTTCTGTAGACCTCGACTTACTTTTTCTGTTTAGTCATACATATGCCCATTCATTCCTAAGTCATTTATTGCATGCCTGCTATGTGCATAACTAAGTCCATAGCTGATACTGAGTATCTGGTGCAAGACACCACAGGCATGACCCCTAGCTCTACTGTTGTAATCAGATCTGAATGCATACATGGTAGTACTACTGGGCATATACTCACTTGAAAACTGAGAATTAATACCTGCCACTCATACCTCACAGGTATGTGTGAGAAAAAAGTGAAAAAAAATATACTTCAGAATTTTGGAAGTATAGCATTATGCTATATAAGTTAGTTATTGCAAATATAATAGAAAGTATGAGTTATTTTAAGCCTTAGAACTCATCCTTAGATGCTTTATTAACCAGATGACTACCCTGAACTATGGCACACCTTTCAGAATTTGGATTTTGATTACTAATATTTAACTTTTCCACTTAAATCTGACTTATGGTGAGCTGGATGCGTTTAAATGTTGGTTCTCACTCTTAAAGGGATTCAGTTTTATTGTCGTGGAGGATTTTAGAGTTTTTCTCATGGAGTGTAGATGTTAAAATGAACTTTATCATCTCCAAGGCTTGCCTTAGAGCCAGATGAAAAAATAATATCTATGGCATTATTAAAAACCTACAATGGGGAAAAAATAAGAACCAAGATACATCGTGTAAAAGTACAAGATCCCGATGATGAATGTAACTGTATTGTATACCTAAAACGTACCAACAAACTTAATGAAAAAATCTACAAAACAAGAATAGCACTTAGATATCCAGATGGCAGGATTCCAACAACTTCAACTAAAGCAAACATACTATTTGCTTTATGTGTCAAAGTTCCGTGAAATGGCTTAGTTTTAGACAGTGGGATACTACTGCTTAACAAACACATCTTTCAAACCAAACTGTGGCACAACAAATTCTGTTGCTTTAATTTCCAGGAGGGAAAAAGTAAAATATGAGATCTAGTTCTAATTCTGAAATTATTAACTATTTTGATTTCAGATAGTAGCATACTTTGGCTGAAGGATTGCAAAATATATAGTTGGTCTTCAGTATACTACACTAAGAGAGTCACTACAATTTCAGTGAAAAAACTAGCATACTGATCTTAGTTGTTCTGTTTTTATGCTGCATATTCTGTTACATATTTACTGTTTGAGGTAGATGAAATACTTGTTACTGCATTTTAGAATTTTAACTGTACATAGAAGGATATAGGTTATTTAGAGGAATATATTTTATTTCTAAGTTCATTACTTTAGCTCTTACACTTAACCTTTATTTTACTCTTGGCATCTGTTAAATTTGCAGACTATGATAAAATATTTAAAGAATTATCACTTTTATTGTTTTTTGTTCATTGATAAAATTATCATTGAGACCTATGTTTCTTTACACATTTGAACATGAATGCTTTGCTCCTCTTGCTATCTTTAAGCACGAGCATGGTAAACAAGTATGAATAAATTAATATTTGTTAAGTAAGTAAATATTATACACAAAGGATGGTTGATAAAAAATAGTCTTCAAGAGGACATATGTGTGAATTTCCTATAGTTAGTGGAAAAATTTTCTTAGTTAACTGAATTCCCTGAAGTAATTAGCTGTCTTGTTTGTTCCTTTATAAAGTAAAACACACATGCACACACACACACACACACACACACAAAAGCATTTGTATATCATCTTTAATGTTGTTTATTTATAATTCATTGATACAATTTTATGGCCCATTTATGATATGAGATTATGTTCTCATAGATTGGTTTTTACCAGGTACTATACAACAGCTTTCCCTCTCTCCCTCTCTCCCTCTCTCTCTCTCTCTCTCTCTCTCTCTCTGTCCCTTCATTTATAATAGATTGGAAATACTTGGGAATATTTATTTTTGAATAGCTCCTTATACTTTTTAAGACTACAAACAGATATCTCTAAAATAGAATTTCTTACAACAAATATAAAACAATATTAGCTTGTTTAGTATTTGAACAAAATGATTATATTTTTCTGTACCGAGTTTCTATATCAAAAAACTGGAATCCACCTTAATCTTTAATTATTCTCTGTCCTCTTTTAATTCAGTGTTTTGCAATCTTTGAAAAAAATTATCAGCCCCCTAAGGAAACTGTAGATGTTCTTTTCCTAATTACAGTTCCCACATGAAATTTTAATGCCATCAATTCACTGTATCTACTTCTATAACCTTTGGAAGACCACTAATCTTACATTTTCTAAGTTTTTTCCCTCTTCTTCCCCCATCAAGATACACCAGTCATCTTTTGAGAGTAATATCACTCCCACTGGGAATATAAGTTCCAGTGAGTCATCAAGTCCTACTGATTTTACCTCATAAAAAGACTTCATGACCACAGAATTAAGATTATAAATAACCAAAAAAAAAGATTATAAATAACCGACATTTTTCTATTTTTATAAGAAAATACTAAAAACTTCATCTAATATGAAGCTGGAGATAACCACATCCCTAAATTATAAAATATAGAAAAATAACTTTCAAGTTTAATAAAGCCTAGACCAAAATGAATGAAAATTCTATGAGTAAATAGGTGCTGACTTTAAACAAATACTGGGTGGACTGTAGAGTTCTCTAAAATGCCACAGCCTTGCAGAGCCAATCAGAAATGCCTAGCAGGAATCTGTGAGATGCAGGAAAGTTTTAGCCCTGGAACTCTCTGTAAATTGGTATGTCACATCTCAGAGTATCAGCTGACACGGACTCCAGAAGAAACACACAAGCAAGCCTGTGCTTGTGTGGCCAAAGCAAGACACTCAGCGGACTGTATGTAGTGTTATCAGTGCAGCAAGAGCTGTTCAGCATAGTTTACAAGGAGACGAATTGCTAAGGCACAGTTACAGCGTGTGTCTTCTGTCTTCATTGCTCTCCATACTCAGGTAGTTGGCAACATAGCTGGTCTGATAATTTTACACCTTTTCAAAGGAAAATATTTCATAGTTCTGGACATGACAGTATAGTTTGCATCAGATTGACATTTCCAAATATAAAACTGCAAAAGCCAAACAAGAACAGTAAACAAACAAATAAAGAAAAGCTGTTTGAAGGCATTTGAGAGTAACAAAACAGGCAGAAATTTGAAGAGCTTCAGTGTTAAAAAGAATGAAAAATACAAAGTAAGTGCCAAATTTATCCCAGTTTCCTCTGAAGATACTTTCCATTTTGGTATCAAGGGAAACAGCTGCAGCAGAAGGCAGTGGTCCTACTAAGCTGAAAATATGCACGTCTCACATCTAGCATCTCACAGAGAGGAATTGTGAGTGAAGTTTCAAAATTTGCTACAGATTCCACTAAACAAATGAATTATTCATCCACAGGAAAAATTCCAAGAAATCAAACATGCCACAGCTAGGAGGCTAAGAGGGATGCACAGATACTGGCACCTGCTGGGTGCTAGGAAGACGTAGATTAGACTCCAAGTTCTGCATTGTTGGAGGGAACTGATAAAAGCCTTTGGTTTCCTGTACAAATCTCAAAAGGGTCAAACTGTGGGAATTAACACTGACATTTTTCTAGAGTTTTAAACTGAACTCTGCACAGAGGGAAGAAGAAATCCATCTGTCAACTCCCCAGAATTATCCTTTTTGAGGAAAATATCATCCAGACCGTATGCAGGTGTTACATACAAGGTTTGACAAACAAGGATTTTGTATTGTACTTGAAAAAGAAGGAAAGCTACTGACTAAAAAGTAACAAAAGAGTTATCAAGTATCGACTCCACGATTAATATGTTCAAGAAACCAACAGGGTGGATGTGTTCAGCAGGCCTGGATTCCATTGAAGAAGTAAATGATAATTCTAAAACGAAAGAATATAGCCACAATTTAATAGTAAGTTTAATGGCAAATTTGAAGCAACAAACCAGAGGATTATGTAGCTGATCTGTAGAAAGTACGTGAACCAATGGATAGAGGAAAAAGAGAGAGAAGTTGGAGGACACAGAAAAAGATGTGGAACATGGTGAAAGGGTCCAAGCAGAGGAAATGTCACAGAAGCAATGCCTGAGTACTGAGATACTGGCTGGGAGTTTGTAAAAACTGATAAAAGCCATAAGATTACAATATCAAAAACTAAAAAACCCTATAATATGTGAAGGTGAAAATAATCTAGTGACATCATAATGAAAGTACCAAAAGCAAAAGAAAAAATTTTCTTAATAGATACTCAGGGATGAAAAAGAGATATATATTATCCTCAGCACAGTAAGGATAAGACTCAGCCGAAACTTTATGAGATATTATGAAACTGAAAAATTAGTTCAATGATTAATAGAATGCTGGAAGCAAAAAAGAAAAAAGTTCCAATCAAAATTTGTTTGCATCATGATTACCCAACAAAAACATATTTCAGACAACGAATGGATGGATGGATGGATCTCTCTGAAAGGATACACCCACAGCAGACCTACACTACAAAAAATGCCAAGAAAGTTCTTCATGTAAAAGAAAATGGCTACTGCTGGAGCATAGAGACCACTCACAGAATTTCTCTTCAGCAGTATTCAGAAGGTCCTAGCCAATACTGAGCCTGCACTATTCCAGTAAAGCAAGAAGAAATGAATAAACACAAGCTGTAAGGATTAGAAATGAGTTAAAAATGTCATTTTAACAATTTATGTGATTATTAATATATAAAAACCCCAAACAATCTAAAGAACAGCTATCATGACTAATAAATGAGTTTAGCAAAGTCATTGACTGCAAGGTTATTATTAAAAGGAACATAGTTTTATGTACCAGCAATAAACCTTAGGAAATAAAGTTTATGAAATGCAATCATATTATATAATCAGAAATATGAACAACCTGTAAATTTGAGACCTAGAAACAAACTAACAAAATGTGTATAAGACCAAAGCACTGAAGACTTCCCTCATGTCTTTGCTGAAAGCACCCTGTACCTTTTTAAAGGCCTGTACCTTTTAATTCTGTTCCCAGATTTTGTGCCAGCCACCTCATACTGGTTAATGGCACAAAATGTGGCAACTACAATACAGATTTGATTGTCTTATATTATCCATCACTTACATATCTCTAGGTAATATAAAAAGTCTTTTTAGTTTATGTTAGGGAAAATGAGCTTAGGATGTTTCAATTTTCTTTTTATCCATCTTTAAAAATTTTTCTTTTACATCTACTTCTCAATTTATTTCCATAACAGAATTGATTATAAAATGCCCAATACTTGTTTATATTTTAACATCTCTGAAATCAGTATATATTTTACCATTGATGGCAAGTCAAAGTTTAATTAGCAGTATTTTTTCTTTTTAACAATTATGTAGAATAATCATGCATCTTAATAATGATGGCATCTTCAATTTGATTGTGTATAGATTTTCAATTAACTTTGCTGTTCTATGGCTAATAATATCATACCAAATCACATATATAATTTACATTGTGGGCTAAACATTATTACCACCAGCTTCATTTCCTGTACTCATCAGTATGATCAGTATGAGGTCTCTAAAATTCTGCTAAGTTCAGGGTAGACCCTCTTCTCTATCTATCGTTCTAATATCATGTAAGCCATAGAAGAAATACTAGACCATATGCAGGCTGTGTGTTTATTCTACATATAAAGTACACACTAACCAATTTAAGTACTGTTGATATCAGAGAGTTTTTTCAAAATTATAGTTCAAAGTAGTTATATTATTTTCCGTAATTTATTGGGACAAGTTTTAGCTTATCTATTTAATAAAACCAATATAGACATTAGGAAGGGATTTCAGATTAAATAGTCTGCCCATGAGAAAACTATCCTTACTCTTAACAAATAAAACAAAATGATGTGCTTATACTGTATAATATGCCACCTTAATAAAATGTAGGAAAAGACATAAAACTTTTGAAAATTGAGATGTAATTCACATGCAATAAAATGCACTGTTAAAGTTTACAGTTCAGTGTTTTTTTAGTGCAGTCACAGTGTTGAGAAGCCATCTAATTCTATAACTTTCCTAATCATACCCCAAGACCTGTGCCTATTGGCAGACGTCCCAATTCCCTCTCTTCTAGCTCCAGGCACTGGCTTATATTCAGTCTTTAGGAATTTCACTTTTAGTTATTTCATTGAGATGGAGTTGGACCATAGGTGGGCTTTCATTTCTGGGTTCTTTCATGTAGTATCCTTTCAGTTTCATACATATTGTGGCATCAATCAATACTTCTTTCATTTTTATAGTTAGTAATATTCCGTTTTGTGGGTATACCGTATTTTACTTTTACATTCATCAATTGATTGGTCATTTGGGTTGTTCCTACTTTTTGACTGTTAAGAATAATGCTGATATGAACATTCATATGTGTATTTGTGTGTATATATGTTTTCAAATTTCTTGAATATATATTTAGCTATGAAATTGTTGAGTCCCATGCCAACTTTGTCTTTAACTTTTGAATGAAATTCTTGGATCATAATTTTATGATAATTTTATGTTTTACTGTATTTCCATTTAATTAAACTGCCAAACTATTTTCCAAAGCACTGGGTATCATTTCATATTTCCACCAGAAATGTTGAGGGTTCTAATCTCTCCAAATCTTCATCAGCATTTGTTACTACTTCGTTTCTTTTTTATTATTATTATAGATGTTATAGTGCATGTGAAGGAAAATCGTACTGCAGTTTTCATGAAGCTGTTCAGCCAAAATTATCAGATTACTTTGATATCTCCACTCTGTAGATTTAGATCTTTATACAAAAATTCATCCATATTAGAAACTTCTTAAGAATAGATTTTTCATAAAAGCTTATACATTTAAAAATTTAGAAAAAAATCAGTTTATTCACTGGAAATTCTTTAGTCCCTTAGGTTAGAATCATCAAGGTACTTGTTTGTCAGTGCAGATCAATCAGAACAGGAGTTCTGTTAAATGTAAGGTAATTTGAAATCTGATAGCATCTCTAGAGTACACACAAAGCAACAAATTTTTTAATCACCAGTTGAAAATTATCACTAGTGAGGAGAACTAAAGCTTCAGTTTTATCACTCAGCCATAGGATCAAAATTAATAAACCTAACCCTAAACTTTGTGGGATTGTTCTTTTCATTTTCCATTGTGCCCAAAGTATTTTCTTGAGTGATGTGAGCTTTGAGTAGTATGCAAACAGACATACAACAAGCCTAACAAACCAGATTTCCTGTCATCTGCTAGCCAATTTTTAACATATCCTTGATGTCTGCCATCCAACAGACATTCATCTGTAGATAGATTCCCTGTTGTTGCTGCCACTAGTTAAGAATATGTTATTAGTCACAAGTGGAGCAAAATCGGAGCCAGACTTTCCAAGAACCAGAACTAGAAGCAAACAGAAACAAAACACATTGAACACCAGAGTTAGAAAAAAAGAAACATAAGTATTAAATCTAGAAGCCAAGAAAAAGCATCTCTGGGCTGGAGAGTCCCAAAGTGCCCTTCTTGCACAACACAGCTTAGTTAGCTCAAGTTCATTTGGGCATCTTTAGCAGGACTATTAAATACTGTCAAATATAATGTTTGTGATTATCAGGAACAAATATATGGCAAACACTGCAGTTTTAATTGACTCATTAAAGAGAAAGCCAGCAAAATGACAACCTAATTCTAAGGATGATTGAAAAAGGATAGATAGATAGATAGATAGATAAGGCACTCATATAATTATTCACACATATGCACACATGGTTATTGGGGGGAAAAAAAGAATCCTGAAGTTTTGAAGATAAATTCCAACCTGGGTAATATGTTCTAGGTCAATAAAGCCACTACCTGTTGGGTTTTCCTCTCTACTGAATTGGTTGCTTTGAATAAAAAGCAGCTTTAGTAAGTTGTGCAGAAAAACCTGACTCATTAATTCAGAAGGGAAGAAGACAGGGTATATCTATATCTATGTGTGTGTGTATATATATATATATATATATATATATATGAAGACAGGATATATATATATATTTCCTTAAGGGATATATATAGATATATAGATTAGATATGAATATAGCTTTAGAGATATGAAGGAAATTTTTAAGCAAAAAGTTAATAGTTTGGGGAAGAGGGAGGATCAAAGAAGAAAGATAGGGTTCTTTGAATTTTAAAGGTGGGTTTTATCATAGGCTGTTTTCAAACAGATCACTTTATTCATTTTCTACTTACAAGTCAAGTCATTCAGCAGTGATAAAGATGCTGTAACAAATTTAGTAATGCATCAGGTTCGTGCTGATATGTAATATCATAATGTTAATATTACTTACAAAATAGAAAATAAAGGACTGGGAGTCAAAAGGCTAAGTAAGAAAAGGACAAGTAGAATGTATATTTGTGCTAAAATCATGACCTTGGATTAACTAGGTTAATCTGGCTGATGAGACTCCTAGATAGACAGGAGATTTGAAAATACCTTAAGAGCTTCTCATTAAACATAATAGTAATGGGCCAGGGATTTAGCTCAGTGGTTCCGGCCCCTGCCTCGCAAGCACAAAGACCCGAGTTCGATCTCTGGTACCAAAAGACAACAACAAAACAAAACAAAACAAAAACCATAATAGTATTCTAAATAATTATCTAGGAAACTAGACACTTCATAAGTGAAAATGACTTTAAGCATATAAACAAATATTTCATCTGGGGGGAATCATGTCTCAAAATTTATTCACCTTGCATTGCTGCATGTAAATAACCATGGAAAACATTTAAATCTTTTCAGCTCATTGTAAATATATTTTCATTATATAAAGATGATAAAACACATTTCTGATACTTTTAAACTTCATAACCTAAGGAACATTGATTCATATTTCCCAATAATGTGTTTTTTGTGAAATAACTTTTAAATGCAAATTCAGATCTATAATAGAATTCCAGTTTAATGGAAGTAACAAGGAGAATGAAGGTACATGTTAATTAGTGCACACATTACTATAAAGGGAAGAGCAATCAGAAAGAGGTTTTTGATAATCATTGTGGGATCTGTGCTGAAAAAGATTGATGAAAGATAAAAGAGCACTGATTTCTAAGTTGCAAGTGTTTGATTTTGGATGCATTGGAACTGTAAAACTGACCAAATCTTGACATCTCTGGATATCCTGCATCAGATTTCTGCAGGCAAATTACTATAAAAAGCAGGCAGTATGATTAGACCTAAGGAGGATGGATAAGGAGATGTAGAGAATGATAATGATCAGGAGATTTAGATAATGCATTGAAATAAATTACTGAGGACACAGAAGAAATTACAACATTTTTCAAAAAGGAAAGTTTATTAAAGTTGGGAATATAAACCCCACAAAAATCAGTTTTGGGCTGATCATATGTGATATTCTCATTAATGTTTTGAAAAGGGGCCTATATAAAGTGTATAACAAAATAATCAGATAAGTAAATGACTCAAAATGTTGGGTTGATAAGAAGCTTATTAGAATAAAACAAAAATCTTATTGGGATTTTGAGGTAGACCACTTGAAGAAATTCAACTAAGAACTAAAACTTCTAAATCATTCCTATCAAATGAAAGTGCCACTTTTCAATTCGTAATCCATGAAAAATTATAAAAATTAGTCTTATCTCTTTTCCGTGGCTATTAAAAGCTCCCAATCTTGCCCTCCTGTCTTTTTGAACTTACCTGTTACTACTTTCCCTGATGACTGGAGCATTCATCATACATGTGCCCACAAACCCCAGTACTTTCTGTAATACTAAGATATATTCTGACTTACATATTGTCATCATCACTGTTAAAAGGTTCTATATTTGTATGTGTAAAGGTCATGTAAGTTAGTTTTTGCAAATATTTTGAGCAAACAAAACATTAAGAAGGCCTTTGGGTAACATTTACCACATATGAATAGCATTGGTTGTGCTTTTTACTATATTTTTTAAATCTAGAGAATACTCTGTTGAAATGTCAGTTTTAAAAGACATTCCTTGTAAATAACTATGGGAGTGGTGATGTGATCTTTAAGTACTTGTAGCTGTATGACTACTTTTTGTCTGGCTTTTCCTCTTCAAAAATGTGCCTGGATTATTTCAAAAATAAATTAGATTTAGTGTTTCAGTTGTGCTGACCTGTGATTTATGGTTGCATATATGTTTTTACTTTGTAAATATAGTTCATTTACCCCTAAAATGCAAGGCAGACGGATGGGAAGTTCAGGAAGAGCCATCATGAAGAGCAGCAGCATGAGTGGAGAGATATACACGCTGGAGCACAATGACGGCAGCCAGTCTGACACTGCTGTGGGTACCGTTGGAGCAGGTGGAAAGAAACGGAGATCCAGCCTGAGTGCCAAAGTGGTGGCCATCGTGTCTCGAAGAAGTAGAAGCACATCTCAGCTTAGCCAAACAGGTGAGTCGAGTGAATTTTACTTAAACATCTCAAGTTCTTGCTGGACAGACAAGAGTTGACCTTCCTGCTACAGCATGTGGTGGGATCGTAGTTTATATTTCTTCCTTGCAAAGAAAGTTTATTTTTCTGTGTCTCTGAAAAAAATCTGTTAAATGTATGGTTTTATTTCCTGTGTAGCTCTCTGAAGAAAGTATTTATTAATCTGTAAAATGATTGTATATTTTCCTTCAAGTTAAGAAAAATTAAAGCCATGTTTATAAATATAAATTAAGGAAATGCAAAGAAGTATTAGAGGTCCAAATTGATCCATGTGCAAGAAAAGCAACAGGATTCTCCTTTTCAAAATGTTCCATAATTGAATTTCCTATAATTTAGGCCATATCTGTATTTTTATAGAAAAGAAGGTCAGTTGTGCAACTTGAAATATGGTCTGCAAAGTACTGTATGAATGTAATTAAACTGTATTTGTTATGTTTCAATGCAAGCAAAAACCCAGGAGCAATTGTACTTTAGAAAAATGGGCCGATGAATTCATGTGAAGAATAATGTTTTAAAAGAAATCTGCGTTTCACATATTTCCTACTGCTTATATATCTTAAAAGCTTTTTATCTTGAAGGTATATACAAAAAAGCAAATCCAGAGAGTTTTTGTGTCATAAAATATAATAAAACACTGCTCAGAATTATATAATATTTGATCACACATATTACATAATTCATCACTCTGCACAATATATGTTAAACCGAAGGTAAGTGAAATAGTGAAGCAATCTAAATTGTCAGCATCATTTTTCCCTTATATCCATCCGTTTCTTTTTCTGTTGCTTAATGCAAGAGCCTTTTCTGTCACAAAATTTACTTATATGAGAAAGTCTTAATAAAATCCTTTTCCTTGCTCATGTAGCATTTGGAAAGTACCTATTTTAAATTACACATTTTACTAGATTTGTTGCCACATAAAGTAGAAGTGGGAAATTTAGAATCATTTAGAAACTGAACTAGTATGCACACCGATTGCTTCTAACAGAATTTTGTCTCAAAAATCATAGGATTAGAATGAACCTAGATTAACAAGCATTTCTATAATAGACCTGTGTTTTTGCCATCTCAATAAGACAAGCTGTTCTTTTCATTGTTAAAAAAGAAGCATTTGTCCTTAGCATCAGGCTTCTTTAGAGTAAGGATAGGAGGCATTTTTCATTTGTTCTGTTTTCTCTGATGGTGGTGCTTCCTCATTACTGGTTTTGATGTTATTACACTCTACAATGTGGGATGTGTAGAAAGCTTCGATACTTGGTCTTCAAAATACTTCATTACATAGATGAAGTGGAATGGAAATATTCTTTGATATCACAAGGTGTTTCCTGTGTGAGATGCAGCAGGTTTAGGAAATGGTTCATCTTCTTTCCAGTCTCTTTCTCTGTAGTTGAATAGAATAAAGAGGTTTTGTTTTGTTTTGTTTTGGTTTGGTTTGGTTTGTTCTGAATAGGAGCTATACTTGTGTTACATCTTCATAGGTAGTAGGTTTGATTGATTGCTGTGGACACTGTCAGCCCCTTTATTTATTAGTTTAAATTTTATCCCAATTATGGTCATGTGTTGACTTTCAACAACTACCATCCCAGAAATTGCATTGTTAATTACTTCCATGGAATTCCCTGCTTTTGGGGGGTAGGTTCAGTGCTTGAGTCCAAAGGGGCATTGGATTATGAAGTCACAATTGCAAAATGGTTGTGTCCTGCACTGACTTTTAACAAGCAAACTTCAATTTCTTTTAGGACGCAGTTTGGTTATTAAATGGTGGGTTGCCCTGGGTGTCTGCCGGTGAACTTTCTAGGTATAAAATTTTATGATTGTCTCTCTACACCATAACTTTTTTTATTTTATAAACTATCCTTAGGTCTCATTCTTCTTGATTTTTCTAAGGCAAGTGCCAAATGTTGATAATACTAAATCACCACCCCCTGCTTCAGGGTGTACCTTGACTTTTCTCTCTGTTGTATTCTTATGGTTAAGACTTTTATTTTTTTCTCCATCAGTAATTATAATTCTTCTCTTCTGAGGAAATTCAACAAAGTTCAAAATTTCTTGTTTACAGAAATCTCAATTTTTATTAATTCAGTTTCTGCGTATCACCACCAAATCACTGTTTCTGGATTCTTCCTCACACAATAAATATCCCTTCATTTTAAAGTGTCTCATGAAAAGCTCCTCATGGATGTCACACTTTGTACCAGCTGGAATTTCCACGTCTCTAAATTTCTAGCCCTACCTTTTCAGTAATAGTAGTTTTTATAGTTACAGACCAGTAGAAGAGTTTCTTTTTCAAAAATTTTCCCTGAACTCTTGTTCAGCCCACTTGCCTCAGTTATCTATCTTTCTGTCTGTCTATCTATCTATCTATCTATTTATCTATCTGGTGTATGTCCATTTTTAATAAACACTATTATAATTGACTTGAACATGTTTGATTTGAAATGAAGCAAAACCATTAATCTTGAACTGATGAAACATTTCAGCGGCCCCTGCAAATGAATAGTTACAACAGATTTTGAAATATTGCTATCAATTTATCAAATATTTGAAGGAGACAAGTAACATTATTTATAGAATGAAACAAGCCTAGTAGTCTATGGAGTGAACATACTATTTTAGTATAAATGTTTAATTATATTTAATGTAAAAAAAATGAAGGCTTTCTTTAAGGTCTTCTCTTATAGGGGCCTCTGAGACCTACCCTAAGAGGCTACAGGTTACAGGTTCTCTACTATCTCTTCATAGATGAAAGATAGTTAGCAGATTAAGAAGCACTTAGAAATAAAGGTTAGCTCTATCAAGAACGATAGATTTTAAGCACATCATGTTGTTTTTGTTTTTATAGCCACATATATACTCATAGAGTATATTTGTTCTTTGTCCAAAATTAAGTAAAATTTATTTCAACAAACTGAAGAGCATACAGAAGTATATATGTAATTTATATATAATAAATAATGTGTATATAAATATATAATGTATTATGCTTTCATTATATATTATTTTATATATCAAATATATATAATAACCTGTTCTCTATATATTTATTCTTACAGAATAATTTGAATTTAAATAATATTAATTTTGGGGCTGGGAATTTAGCTCAGTGGTGCTGCACCTGCCTCGCAAGTGCAAGGTCATGAGTTTGACCTCCAGTACCACACAAAAAAAATTAAGAATTATAACATTAATTTTTTAAAAATTGCATATGCCGCATTGTCTATAATGAAAGTTGGAGTACCTTTTAAGAAATTCCACTGTATGCCCTTCCTCAACACAAAGACAGGTTTTCTCTGTTCAGATCTGAGATGGCAAGAGCACTGTGAATCTGGAGCTGCACTTTATGAACAGGACTTTTAGCTTTTATTAAGAATGTGGCTCTAGGTATAAAACAGCTGTATAGACTGGGAATTACTCGATTCTGCAGTACTTTATCAGGCACAGTGGGTATTTTTAAAAATGGAATTACCGTCCCCAGTAAAAAGAAATCATACACACTTGAAATACACACAAACCAAGTAAATGAGAGAAATTTAAAGTTTAAGTGTCAAACATAATAAAACCAGTGTCATTTCTGTGTTACCAAAGGAAGTCATCAAGGACAAATCATCAAGGGTCTGAGTCCTCCAGAGAGGACTCCTGCGGAACTGATAGATGAGTTCTCACCATTTAGTAAAACTCTCCCCTGTTGTATCATTCACAGCTGTGAATTTTTGTTAAAATAATATTTTCCTACATGCTGGAAAGATTTGGTGATTATACTTTCATCGTGGAAAATGTTATGAAACTTGTATCATATCTGGAGTCAGATATGATATGCTCAGAATATACTAAAATCACTTATTGTACACCTTTCTAATATTTTCCCCATCAAAATATCTTTTCCCCTGTCCTAATCCTTCCCCTAAAGGTCCTACTTGGAACTTTTCCAAGTTGTCCCCTGTCATTTCAACACTCACCAGTATTTTCCCCTCTAAACTCCTAGATTCAGCCCTCTGACTTCACTATCCGTTTGTTGCAAACACAAAATTAGGGGCTGTTTCCATGAACAACATAGTAGGTATGCATTTGTGAAGAAGAATATCTCACATAGACACAAATAAGAGAAAAAAATGGAATGCCTTGAAAAAGTCCCACATTCTCTCTGAGTACAACAATCTGAACCTGAAGGATACAGTTCAATCACATCAATCTCCTGATATATTATCCCTCTCTTTTTGTGTTGTAACAGATGCATGGAGCAGGGTCCATACACACACCATCCAGCTCCTGGTCGAGATGCCCTGAAAAGCCTTCTCCTTTCCCCTTGCCGATCTGGCACATTTTGCATTTTCCCCTTTAGGCTTCAGTAATTTACGCAAGATTGAAGTCACTGCCTCCTGGCAGCCACTCTTTTCCTGCAAAAATTCGAGGCTAGGAATCATAAAATAATTATATACAAATGATAAAAAGGCTAAAATTGTATGTAAAGGAGAAAAAATACTGGAAGAGAAACATGTATTTTAATAAATGAATCCTCAACCATGTGAACACAGTTTGGCTACAACAAAGATGCATAAAACAGCTATATTGGGAGATAGATTTTTAGCAACATTTGGATTCAGGCCTTAACAGCCCTTGAAGGTACTTTGCTCACTTTTAGTCAAGAGAGTGGAAAAAGCACCCTTGTACTTCTGGAAGCTTAAACTAGAAGCAGGTACAGAAAAAAATGGGAATAAAGAGATAAGATGGAGACTAACAGGTGAAATGCCAGGCTGAAATGCCAGATTATGGTACGGTGGGCTGCAAAAATCCCTATGGAAATGGAAAGAAACAACCTCACTGAGGAAAATGAATGAGCTGAAGGTGGACTCAGCAGAAGACAAAGCGAAATCCCACATTTGGGGACAACACAGGAAATAAGAATATGGAGGAAAGTATAGGGAGCGGGATTTCAAATGACCAGAGAGGAGGAGGAGGAACAATTCCCAGGGAGATGTGAATTTTAGAGAGAAGCAGTTAATCCTGCAGAAGATTGAAAAGGCTAGGGGCTAAGAGTAGACCTTTAGGTTTAGGGTCTGAGTGTTTTCCTCCTGATCTTGAGTTTGAATAGACCAGTGAGGGCAGGATTCGGCACAGGCTGCAGCCACCCTATTCTCAATCTGTCACTTGCCTCGGCTCCCTCTCTAGCCATCATGCCTTCCACCTCCACTTTGGAAGGAGGAGGGACTTTTGTTATCAATGGGAAGAAGCTGGGGCAGGAGGTGTCATGAATGGGATCCCAAAGGAATGGGCCCAGAAGGTCTACAAGGGAAAGGGTGAAGCGGCCTTCACTGCCTCTGAGGCCGTCTAGACAGGTAGGGCAGAAAAGTGAATAAGCAGAGCAATTATTATGAACTTTTTTCAGAAGTTTAGCATGAGGAAGTAGAGATTAAGTATGATAAGCTTTCTTGCATTCTAGTAACTTTTAAGCATTTTTAATGTACTGGACTATAATTGAAAAAATACTGGAGGTGTGTATGTGTGTGTGTGTGTGTGTGTGTGTGTGTGTGTGTGTGTGTGTGTCTTGTCTGTCTGAGGATAAAATAGATCTGAGCATTTGTTCAGGATGAAATGTAGAATAAAAATACTTCTAGAGGAAGAAATTGAAAAAAATTAATTAATGGTGCAGAGTTTCAGAGAACAAAGGGGACAATTCAAGGGTTCAAATTTATTCTTGAAGAGAAGGAAGGATGATTCTTTCCCTGAGTTTGACAGAAAAAAAGCAGTTAAAATACAGAGGAGCACATTACAATGTGAGTACATTACAGCTGAGAAAGTGTGATCTCAGTGTGAATGAGGTAAGAACAAATAGAGAGCAAGGATATAGGTTGAGGAATGCTGTAAATTAATTGGAACAAGTAAAAGCATTTAGAGGGAACTAGAGTTCTAGCTGAGTTTGGATAATGAAATAATCTAAAAAATAATTTCTAAAAAACATTCAAGGCAGGTCCTGGGTAGCGTTAGCCTCCCTGCCACTGTGCATCCCTGTGTTCTGGCCTGGATCTTTTTAGATAACCCTCAGATTCTTTGAGATCATATTCCCCATTCTTAAAGACTCCCGATTCTTAATCGAGATTCTTTTTTCTTTTTTTATATGGGTCTGAGAACTAAACCTAGGGCCTCATGAATGCTAAGCAGGTGCTCTACTGTGGAGTAACACCCCAGCTGAGGTCTAGATTCTTGAACTCATGTAAGTTCATCTATTTTGGGCTGCTACTTACTATTTAGTTTGATGCTTTGCAGCATGAATACTCTCCTTCATGGAGAAAATTTATCTTTTGCCACAGCTTTCTCTTATCTACTAATAATACCCTTTCCCAAGGCAAGGATTAAATCCTTTTCTTATTCTGAATATGGTACTAAAAAGGTTTTTATTTTTCCTTTGGCAATGATTTCTATGAAATTAAATAATTTTTTCATTACAACCGAGAGATCTAAATATTGGAGATTCAGAAATGGAGTTAAAACTCTATAGAGTTTATTATTCTACAAGACTACAATAATACAAGTATTATCAGAAGATTTGGATAGACATATCAGTGTTTGATTTTGAAATAGGTTAATAAGAATTTCTGAACTTCCAAGGCATATCACTAACTTTTCAAAATGAAATTCTAGGTAGAAACTAAAAAAATTGGCTTTGATCCACTGTGCAGTATTAGTAATACACACCAGACCCCAAAGGATTGTGCTTAACTAAGCTAATTTTCCCATGAATTCAGGATATTATTTTAAAATTCTCATTTTTCTTAAAAAATAATTATGCCAAGAAAATGTCTAAACTATTAAATATTTTTCTGCTAATCTTTTTTTTCTAATTTTAGTCCTAAATTTTACACATGTAAAGCAAATCATAAAATAATCAGAGTAAACATCTGCCAGGAAATCACACTTTACCTCAAGTCAATGAATTTCTTAAATTCACCCAGGGTTGATTTTTTCCTCCTTGCAACCAGTTAGTCTACCAAGATATTTTCTATATGTGTTTCATTGAAAGTACCTTTTTATGAAGACTTTCTGCCGTTACTTTTACAAAAATAAGATTACAACTGCTATATAGGGAGGCTAAGGTAGTTTCTTTGAAGATTATAGGAAATTTTTCTTGGATCTGCTGATTATTGACAATAGGAGCCAAATGTTCTTAACAAAGGATACACAGCTCTCCCAAAATTTCAGAAATTGAAACTACTTTGGATTGAAGTCTTGGTTAAAAGTAAATTCTTCGTCTGTTTCTTACTTTTTGATTCGTTTGACGGCACAAGAAAAACATTTCTGAGGAACGTAATGTTTCATATTCTTTGTTTCCTGAGCACAAAATCATGGTGCCAGAAATGATTCTGCAGTCTGCAAAACTGTCTGCAAATGTAAGCATGGGCTCTTTTATTTACTGTTGCTGTCTGCCGTAGGAATTCACTACTGTTAATAGAGATTCAATTCAGCTCTAGCAACTCATCTTCAGAGCAGATGGCCTAATAAGGGGTAGTATTTTCAAACATACTGTACCTGCTCTATTTTTGTTCTTTTCCTTGCTCTGAACTGTAAAATTTGAGCTTGTCTAAGATGTCGATACACTTTTAGATGGTCTCAACAGAAAAAGAATACGATTTGAATAGAATTAATTTTTATAATCACTTTGTATCTCACCATTTGAAGCAAAGTAAATTTATTGAATGAATTCCAGGCAAAGGACTAAGACTTCATCTATGGTGATAATTATCTTAGCTGTATTAATTTTTTTAGCATGAAAACAATTTCAGAATGATTGTCATAAGGTGCTTTGGGTAGATAAAGATGGAATGAGAAATTGATTATATTAAAACTAATGACCATTTTTAATGCATCTTCATTTAGCAGAGTGGTTTTTAAAAGAATTTTTGTTGATTTATTAAGATTTTTCACATTTTTAAGCACAGAAAAGCGAAGTGATATATAAAACCCATGCAGTATTATTACTAATTGTAAATTCATTGTGAATATATTAGTATATTATTGGTGAATCTTTTCATGAGCTTGTGTTAATCATATGGATAAAACCATTAGCAGGAATAGCTACAATTTATAGAGCAATTACCATATGCTAGCCAGGTTCTTAATCACTTTGCATGAATTAATTTTCTCCAATCCACCAAACATGGCCATAAGGTGCTATAATTATTCCCATTTTATAGGTCCCAGGACCATTCTGAGACCTAAAGACTCTTAGAAATTGAAGTAGTAATATGCAAGTGTATATAACACACAGAGAGTTCCTATTTTATAGAGCTTTTTAAACAAGCACAAGTGTATATTAATTTTGTTTTATTACACTGCCATTTCATACATTCAAAAAAAAGTTTATTTAAAAGACCACTTAGGATACCATTGCAGGAAGTTTATGCCATGTGAATTTGGAGTGTGTTGAGTGGTTTCCTGATAGATTTAGGTCTTAGGAGAGACCCTTTGTTTCTGAGATTTGGTGGGCAGTAGAGAGGTGGAAAACGTCAGAGATAGGGCGCCCATTGTTGCCATTTACCAGGAGAATGAATACAGAATTTGTGAATTCTCTCTGTGAAGATTGGAACATTCACTGGAGAGTTTTTTTAGGTAATTTGAGGATCATCAGTATTAATGGCAATTGAAGTCAGTGAACTGCTTATAAGTGTGGACTATTGGGAGGAAATGATCTAAGGGGATGCCCGAAGAAAATACTAAAGGCCTGTCTCAGCTTCAGTTTCTCAATTTATAAAATGGAATAATGAATAAAATTTTTTTTAATTGAATAATAAGGGACACGAACTTCAGAAGACCATTGTGAGGATGGAATGATGATTGGTTTGACCATTTTAACAGATTGCCCAGCACTTAGCACAGTGCTTCAGAAAAATAATAATGAGCAACTCTGATCATTAAGGGGAACAAAATGAAAGGGCGGGATGTAAAGAACAGATACCAGTGACTTCATTCGTGAGTGGAAGCCAGGGGCAAATTAGTCCAGCCAGTATTTTTATGTGATCATTTGAGGTGAAGTGTGTGTGGAATATGAACTCTTCAGATCTGATTTGAGGGTGTTTTTTTTTCAATCAGTGGTTCTCAAAGTTCCTCTTAACAAGTGAGGACCTGATGAAAGTTAAGCCCTGGTCAGCTGTGCTTGCTTATACAGAGGTGCATACAGTGTTTATTGGATTTCTTGAAGTACGTGCATCACAAATGAGGCAAGTCTTCTGGAGAGCAGTCCAGGATATCTCTTCACCACCTCCCAGCCTTTGCTGCATTAGGTCTGGGTCAGCACAAAGCTTGTATCTTTATGGCCAACAAACTACTAAGTTATTTCTGTAATGTTTTTAATGGTTCAAAATAATCCACATAAGAATAATTTTTTGTGACCCATGAAAATCATGTGAAATTCAATTCTGTCCTCTGCAAATGTAGTTTTATTGTAATCCCCCATGTTTCATTTGCATGTTGTTAGTGGCTACTTAAATGCTGCCTGTGGGCAACTCACAGTCCTTAAATCAAAAACCTTCACCATCCGGTCCTTTAAGAGAAAGTTCTGTAACCTGTACTCCAGCCAAGGCCTTAGTGCCTGAGATGTAGGAGGAGACATTTGTGAACAGTGATCACTTACCGCCATTGTTCTCTGCTTCTAGAGTCAGGCATTAGTTTACCTGACTACTGTGGCTTTATCTTTTCTCCATCTCCCTGTTAGGTTTACATCTTTACCATGCACTTAGTGAGATCTGTCAATGAGACACAGTGATTCTCCAAAATGAAGACTTAAACCTCCCAAAATAGCATTTTTCAGGTCTTCAGTTTTTTTCCCTAAAAATTGATCCTTGACTTAGCTACGTACATAAACTAGTTGAAGCATTTCCATCACCCTAATTTTCCCAGTGGGGAGATCAGGGACCGTGTCTATCAATTTACTGGTAATTACATCGCTAGCATTTCTCACAGTGCCTGTACTATGTACACAAAAGAGTGCTTAAATGGAAGAAACATGTGCAAGGGGACTCTGTGCTCTGTCTCTTTTTTCATAAGCTACTCAGTCCTCCTCTCCCTGCACCCTGAATTTTGCTCATCCAGTTTCCCCAAATTGTTCTTGCGAGGGTCACAGAAATGTTCGTATGTGATGAACTTATGTGTGTATTCCAGCTTCCCAAAGGGGCCAAAAGCAATTTTTTAAACTCCTGTAAAACTTTTAGGATTTGTATGTAGTGCTGTTTAAATACTCCTTTGCCCATAAATATTTGTACAGGAATTGTCACAAGAAGAAATCCAAGTTCCTCAAGTCTAGTAACCATGCATCTGGTATTTTTTGGTTTTGCACAACAGTGCCTTAAATGCAGAAGAATTTCAGTAAATACCTGTTGGAGGAGCATGGTGTTTGCTCAGGCAGATAATTACATTCAGATAAGTACTTACTTGATCATATCATGGGATTTATTTAACATTGTGACATGCTGTTCTCAGTAAGTTTTTAAAATTAATTTTAACAAGTAGAAGTGATTTGTCTATTTTTTCTACCTCCTTTTTCCTTTCTTCCACTTCTTTGCTTTTATGTCACTTCAAAAGCATCTGAACATTGATCTGAATGCGTTTTACTAGTGAACTCCACCTTTTTGTGCTAAGTATTAACACTTCTATAAACAAGAGTAAATACTTGTCATTTTAAGATTTTGAGGCAGTAAAATGAATTGTTATGATAACTATCATCACAGAAAAGTCAAATAGAGTAATATTTTATTGGAATAGTACTTAAAAGATAAAAATTGGCCTTTATGAGGAATAATAAATGATTGATACCAGTATTAAAAGTTCAACCTCCTTTTACATTCATTACTCAATGGAGGTATGTCTATAACCATTAGAAAATACTTAAGACATGAAAAATCATTCAGTTTTTTTGTAAATGTATCACTTGTTGGAGGGTAAAGACAACGTCTTTGTGGATAAGTGATCTCCTATAACTGCTTTTCAAGTAACTTGGTGAATTCTTTGGGAAATAAACTTCTGATACCAGGCAAACACATTGTGCTACTTGATACAAAATCATTTACATTGTTAGGATTCTTTTTTTTCTAACCAAAGAATGTGGTACACACAGGACTCATCATAGTTTTAGTGAAGCCTAACAGACAATGTTCTAGAACCACAAGGCAGTAAAAGTATTCAGTATTGCAGATTCCAAATGAAAACCCTAGAATGTTTTCATAAATGGAAATACCACATTTCTTTTGTTCTGATTTTGAAACTACAAAGCTTCTAAGAAGTAACTAAATAATAAGCAGCCTATGGAGAGTTTCAAATTAAAATAATTAAAAATTATGTACAAAGTAAATTTAGTTCCATAAACATATAGTTGCATTTAAATACTTTACAATGATTTTAACATGTAGAAATATACTAATAGAGTATTTTAAAATGTACATCTTAATTTAATACTTTTTATCATGCTGAATTTGAAACTATCAGGAAGAAATCTTTGATTTTTCTACCAGCAGCAGAGAAACTGAAAATGGATGTGAAACCTATAATGAGAATGAAAGAGGATTTTCGAAAGGAAAGGTATTGATTAGAAATCCACAGGAAAAATAAAGCCCAGAGTCAGTTAATCAACTACACGTGGTCCAACCTGCTGCTACAAACTCCAGCTCCTGTATCCAGCTTCTTCCTCAGAAAATTGCTCCAACCAATTACTTAATTGCTTTTTAAAAATAAAAAAAATAGAATATGTCCTTCTAAGGAACAATTATGTAAAATTTCGTGCATATTATTTGCAGAGTATTATAGGATTCTGTGATCTTCAGCAAATTAATGAAAAAATACTAACTAGCATATATATTGGAGACTTATTGAGAAGACTGATGTAAATAGAAATGTCAGAGTAGGAAGATTTTACCTTCAAAATAAAATTTATTCTCAGTTCAGCTCCTTGGCTTTCTATAATGCTCATAATGCTATCTTCTTATAGATCACGTTTTATTGCTTTTTAAAAAATAAGGACAAAAAAATGTTATACCATTTGGGGAAAATTATCCATGTTCATAGGTCATGTAATTAATTTTAAAAATTCTAATCTAACTTTGTAAATAGGCAAAAATGGAAAGATTGAATTCAAATATGTTGATGTTGTATTAAATGCATTGACTAGGATGGTAAAAGAAATTACTTCCAGAGATGTTTGAATTTGGCCTGTTTAATTGCTAGTATTGACTTATTTATTTACTTTTTCTAATTTTTATTTGACATAAAATTTTACATATATATGTGATACAATGTGACAATTTGATACATGCTTCCAAGGTGTAATGATACAATCAGGGTAATTAGCATTTCTATGACCTTAAACATTTATCATTTCTTCACATTGTGAAACTTCAAATTCCTCTCTTCTTTTTACTTAGCTATGTATACATAAAACTAAGCTCAGCATGCTCTCTACCATAGAGCTGCAGCCCAGCCCAAACTCCCCTCTTCCAGCTCTTTGTAAATCTGTAATAAATTGTGGATTACCGTCACTCTGCCATGCAGTAGAACATGAACCATATTTATATAGTCTATGTAACTATATTTTGGTACCTTTCATCCAGCTTCTCTCTGCCGCTTGCACCTCTCTCCTTACTAACTTCTAGAGACCACTATACTGCTCTGTGCTTCTGAGGTCAATGTTAACTTCCACATCTGGATAAGAAAGGCAGTAAACACACCCCTCTGTCTGTACCTGCCTTATTTCACTCCAGTTCCCTCTGTGCTCCCGCGAAGGACAGGATTCACCGCACTAGTGTATTTGAGTTTCCAAGGTGTGTGTGGTTTGCTGGCCCATCCCCTGGTGAGAGCCTGAGTCCCCGCGAGTGTGTGGGAGCTGGGCCCCTCAGGCCCCTTCTCTGTGCTCTAAGGACTCTGCCTGGCCCCTCCCGGCACTCTCAGGACACCCTAGATTCACTGGCCCAGACAGCACAACCCAGGACACAGCTTTTCACTTGGTGAGTGGCGTGGTGATGTTGTTAGAGGCAGTGCATTTGTCTGTGCTGTTGTTCCGCCTTTATGTTGTCAGGTAGTCACTCGCGGTGTGCGTGCCCTTCAGCTGAGCATTCCAGAAGAGCTTGGGCCCTTCACACCGGCACTGGCTTCTCTTCGTGTTCACCAGAAGTGGAAAGCAGTTCCTCACCCTGCAGTTGTTTAACATCTCTACAGAGAGAGCTTCGCAGTTTACAAAGTCCTTTCGTGCTCACACCTGTCTATTACAAATTACTGTTTTAAACGTAAGACCCTGATTACATCTGGAAAGATTGGCGATGCGTTATTGAGAAAGGGTTCCTGAAAGACTTTGAAAGTTAAATATAATACACATATATACTGTATATTTTCTTTATTTCTCAAATTTTCCATAAGTTGTAATATGTTTTTATGGTGCCAGAGTTCAAACATAGGATCTTGCATGTGCTAGACAAACACTCTACCATTGTACCAACATCTCAGCCCTTAATACATTCTTTTCGTTGTTGTTGTTATTTTGGAGTTTTGTGTTCACTTTTTATTAATGTATTTTTATTAGCACATGTTTGGAGTCCATAATGATTACCTTTGCTGTGGGGAGTTTGTTCATGTGCATAAAACATCTTAACTCTGTCAGGTCTCCCTTTCCCTTCCATCCCTCCCTTCTCTCTCTACCTTTTAATCCCCTTCCCATGTGAAAAAGCTATTTCCATTTTTTCTTTAATTCTTTTTAAAAATCCTCTTTCCCTTCCTTCCTTCCCCTTCCATATTTTTACTCCCTCCCAGAAAATAATTGTAAAAATTAAATACAATTTTAAAGGGCCACAAATATTTCAAATTGTACCTACATGACATTTGAATTTCTACTTTTATGTAGAATCTGGATTCAGTGGTATATCATGTAGCATATGGTGAATTTCTTATTTGTTCTTATTTATGTTTTTCCCACTTCCTTAAGATAAAAACAGTCATTATTTCTGTTTTAAACTTTCTCCTCTTTCCCCAGCTATTAAGTTTTTTGGGCAGTGATGCCTGAAACCAGCAATTATTCCAAACAGAAGTGGCAACTGTTTTTATGCTTATCACAGGCAGTAGTTTTTATATGATGTCAAACATTTCTGTCACTCACTTCACAGATCTTTGTCAAAACAGTAGCAATAACTAGTAAGGACAGCTGACATTAGCGAATAAGAATGACTCGTTCAGCTTGTAGTGTTATGTAGTTGGTTCTGCGCAGAGGACACACTCTGAGAACAGTGATTATCCATGGATTTTCAACAGCTGGGGAGAGATGTTGTCCTTGACCAAGGCTCACACAGCTAGTAAATACCAGAGAGAGGCTAATTTCTCCTTGTACCTAGCTGGGTCTTTGCCAGTGTACTGTGACCTGGGGATGCTTAGTGCCATTACATGTTAGTTGAGTGTATGTGTAAATATCTAGAATATTCAGGGTCATTGATTAGCATTTTGCCATTTCTACAGATCATGTAACATCAAAATATTTCATTTGGATTTCATTTTCCTTTACAGACATAAAATTATAAAATGTACATTCATATAATTTTATGCTCTAGAGCTAAGATTAAAATACCCCAGTACTGTTTCTTCTTCATGACATGCTTCACTTCTTACTCACATTTCATTCATCAGGAAACTGAAATGAAGGAAAGTAGTGTGCCTGAGATTACACAGCAAGAGCAGAGCTGGGGTTTGAACCCAGAGTTGGGGTGCAGACTCTGGCATGTCTTTAAGGTGGCCTGGGCTGTCCCAAGTGCTGGCCCGTGCTCGACTCTCCCACCGTTGTACTGAAGGGCAGTCCAATGGCTAGATGGAGGAGAGCAGCTGGTGCCAATTTAAAACGTGCGCACATTCAAACACAGCTCTTCTGCACTAATAAAAGGGACTTTGTTGGGCATCAATGAGTTTCTGAAATTCCAGCAGGGTTCTCTGTGAGAGAGTGAGTATATAAGAAGAGGTCACACTTCAAGTTGTACCGTCTTTTCTCACAGTAGTGATTTTTCGAAGGTGCTAGGTTCTATCTGTACCAAGTGGCTGTTTCTTGAAGACTGAGGATGTTAATCAAAAGAAGCAAAATTTCCCCAGGGTTAACAGGAAGTGGTTGGAAAAGGGAAGCGAAGGAAAAAGAAATGAAAACCTGTTCATACAGACATTTGAGAGATTCCCTGTGGTCCATATGATCTGAAGACACCAGAGAGGGAACAGATGTTCCTGCAGGAGAAGGTGGTGCGGGTGTAAGAACCGTGTCAGGGCTCCCCTAGCAGCACTAAGCCAAAAGCAGTGGGCTGTGTGGAACAGGAGGAGGGAAGTGCCTGAGCAGGGCATCCCTATCTTGCATTCACTTGATTTGATTACTGAATTGATGTACTTACCTACAAGGATAAGCCTGATGCTACCATGAATAATAATAGTTTACATAATTTCCTTCACATTTAGTTCATTATTGGTGTATACAAAGCTATTGATCTTTGTATGTGTGTTGATTTTATACTCTGCTACATTGCTGAAGTTGGTTATAAGTTTTAAGAGGTTTTTTTTTTTTTGGTACCAGGGATCGAACTCAGGTCCTTGCGCTTGCAAGGCAGGCTGTGGAACCACTGAGCTAAATCCCTGGCCCAAGTTTTAAGAGTTTTTTGCTAGAATTCTTTGGATTTTCGATGTAGAGTATCATGTTATCTGCAAATAATGATAATTTGAGTTCTTCTTTTCCTGTATGTATCATGTGTATTTCTTTTTCTTGCCTGATTGCTCTGGCTAATGTTTGGAATGCTGTGTAGGATAGAAGTGGTGATCATGGACATTCTTGTCTTGTTCCTGATGTTGGAGAGAATACTTTCAGTTTTTCCCCATTTATATGATGTTTATGGTTACCATTTTTTAAATATGGAAATACAAATTCAAGAAGATTAAACAGTTTTCCCAAGGTCACATAGCTAAAAATGATAGTTTCAGTATTTGAGAGCTAGAATTTTTTATTCTCAGCCATCATAATGTGCTGTTGTCCTCAGCTAGTTAGAATTCTAGCTGCTAGAAAAACTGAATGTAAAACATATACAGGCTGCTTATTATTCACTTAACCATAGGAGGTAGTGTTCATGATAGACAGTTAAAACTTCCTCTGTGTGGTCTTTTGGCTGCTGGGCTCTTTATATTTTATGGGCACTATGTTAATTTTTAATCAAACTCAAATTTTTATATTATAATCAAGGTAATTACATAGCACTTCATTAGCAGAAAAGCATGATGTTTCATGATATCTAACATTGGATATTGCATTTTTTTGTCTTAGAAGTTCTACATCCCATGCTCATTTTTAATTTTTGAGGATCAGAGAGTTACTGTTGTTTTAACTACAGTGGATTTGATTTACTTGTAATTTCTATAGAATTCTTTCGCTCTCTACAAAATAAGGATATATTTTGTTTATACATGGATATATTGTTTATTCACCTTACGCCCATACATCCATAAAACACGTAGCCACTTCCCATTGTCCCTGGAAACCTCTTGAATTCTTTAGGCCATTTTTGGACTTGATGCACAAACTGCACCAAGAAGTAAATCCAGACACCACCTGCAGGCTGCCCAGCTGCCAAGGCTTTGTTTATTGTTTCTCTCTACCCCTTTCTCTTTTTCTCCTTCCCTGTCTTCTCTGTCAAATTCACTGTTTTCCTGCTCAATAGTATGTTCCAATATTAGATGAGCAAGGAAATTTCATAGATCAATATAGCCAAATTGGGTGACAGGTGTTATTCTGTGTTCTGCCACCAAAGTGCCACCAGCAGATGAGGTCAGTCATACCATAGCAAAAGGAAGGAATTTGTTCGCTTTGCATAGTTAGCTGAATTTTGTTTTTTCAAAGAATAGTTTTGTCCATTTATGTTTGAGAAAATACAAATATTGGGATAAAAGAACAGGCAGTTATTTTCTAGTCAATCTATAATCGCTTTTATGTTGTCTATAAAATTTACAGTTTACATACACAGATCCCTTTTCAGTGTGAGAATTTTGTACACCTTTTCTTAAAAATCAGTCCACCAGTGTGGCTGGAGCATATTTGTAATCTCAGATCTCTGCAGGCTGAGGCAGGAGGATCCCCCTGAGTTGGGGGGCTGACTGAATTACACAGTGAGACCCTGTCTCAAAGAAAAAAGTAAAATTAAAAATCAGTCTATTATAGAAGATTTATTTAATGCAAATATTATGACTAAATTTTAACCTCTCAAAACAAAACAGAAAAATGTGCATTCACACTTGTAAGTCAGTAAAGCAAAAATAACCCAGAAAATAGAGAAAACTGTGGCAGTATTTGGGCTTGAAAAGGCTTTTTACACTTTTTATATTATGATCATTTATTTCCTTTTTCCTTATGTGTGAGAACCTGGTTGTGTTATTCTGCTGTGTGTATGAAGATGGCTGAAATACTCTTACAATGTGCAATTTTTCTCACCAATAAATCGTGCAGCAGTTATGTTCTCAGATGAGAGACTTCTAAGCTGAGAGACACCGGATATTTCTACCCCCAAATTGTATGAGGTATTGATAAATATATATGTTTCCCATTTCTGGTTTCCCAGTGGCTCACTGTTATGATTAAGTAATTCTTTGAGCTCTCTGTTCATAGTTTTCTTATATATCCAGCTTTAAACTCTTTGTTATATCCACATTTCCTCCCACCTCCATGAAAAAAAAATTGAGTCAAAACAAGTTTAATGTCAGATTTTCTGATAAAACACACTTCTGGCATTTCAGTCACGTACGTAATGATGCCTGGCACAGATACTCAAAAGATTATGCTGGTATGTACTAAATACTGCTGTGGCTCAGACAACTTGAAGCAATTTAAAGAAGATTGGATTTCATCATTGACACAACGTTTCTACATAATCTGAAAGGTAGTTCCAGTCCACTGTATGAAGCCATGCTCTGATACCCTCAAAGATGGGTTAGCGTTCTGTACCCAGTCAGCAGACATAGTGTCTCTCAGTGGTCCCCCTCCCCCTGACCGCTGTCATTGGAGACCTTAGTGCCGTCATTGAAGAATAGTCCTTTCCTAGCTCTAGGATTCAGGAACTAGGAACCACTTTAACTTAAATAACTAAGCTCCAAGAACACTTGAAATTCTAGGATTGTTTCTAGGAAGTTTGAAATGTACTGCCAAGGAACAGTGGCCAAAGGAAGAAGACTCTTTTAAGCCTTGGATTATATCTTTACAATCGTGAGACTTTAGCTTTCTACTTGCCATATGCTCATGTTGTATTATCAGATTCTTTAAACTCTTTCAGTACCCATTAGCGGGGTGTTCTCCAGAATCCGTATTGATTTTTCATCTTAACATATCCTTTGCGCCACTGCTTAATTGCCACCATGGACAGAACCCAGAATGTTAAGGCCACACATACATACCTGTGTGTGAAACACAGAGTTACTTCAGTGCTTTGTGGGGAGACCAACACACATAGCTCCCAGACCCCAGAGACAGCAAACTGACTACACCAATTCAGTAGTTCACAGAGCTCAGCTCAGCCTGCAGGCTGCAGAATACAGTTATTCCATGGAGGGAATCTCTAGAAAAAAGTCTCCTAGGCTTCTGTGTCCCTGAAGCTTCGATGTTGTGCTCCCCGCTGGAGCACATATGGGACCAGAACTTGAGCTGAAGTGTTCTCAAATCAGCCTGAGGCAGCCTGCAAATCAGGCACTGCTCTGCTCAGGTGAAAGACCAGTCCTATTGCCGAGTAGCGCACATGCAAAGTTGAGACGTGATCGTGGGTGTATGCTTCAGGGGATAACTGAAGGCTTGTGGAATTCTTCTGCAAGTATGCATTTGCCTGTCTTTCAATATGTTCTGGACTGATGGTCAACAGTGCTGGGCCCCAGACCTTGTGGTCCAGGCCCCTGTGAGGCTTCCACAGTACTCTTAATTTAACAGGACTGGGTTCTAGACGCTCTCTAATCCTTCTGAGCTTGGCAGCCTATGGTTCTGGAATTTGTTTGCAGAACAAGGCCTTTAATTTAAATCTTGATTTTTAAAGATAGCATTTCTATAAATGTGGAGCTAAAATTGCTAATCATCAAATCTTGGTCATAATCTTGCTATTACAAAATTTGTAATCGACCGTCATTATGTTAAAACTTAGCTTTTTATGCTTTTCTAAATACAAAAATATATTAGGTCTGGTTTGTCATAGATAGTGTTAAACCATTAATGGCTTTAGTTAAGGGCAATGCTTAGCTTGCTTTCTCTCTTAGGCAACCCTAACTTTCACACATTATGTAATGATTTGCCTGAAACGCAAATGCTACTGTTGAAAACCAGTGTGTTTTCATCAACATCTCCACCTTGCCTGTACAGCACAGTAAAGGATCGAAGCGGTTGCTGGCTTTGTATGGTTATATAAATGTATTCTTTTGCCCTTCATAGAAATGAGTGAAACGCATGATTAAAACATAGCACTAATATTGAGATAAATACAGGATTCATAGAAATACATATACATTTAGACAGACTATCTCTAAGAGGCAAGATGAATAAATGAAAGTGATGGAGAGATCTTTACAATTCTGCTGTGAGAATCATTAGCTCAGTACCATTTCAGTGCATTTCTAATGCAAAGTCAACCTACAAGTTTGTATGAGAACTGGAAGAAATATTTTGAAATGGCTGCTGCGATTCCAGAATTTCTGATTAGGAAGAGCCACCCTGTTGAAAACTCCTCTATGAAAAATATTCAGTTTACTAGAGAGTATGTGGGGACAGATAAAAAGGAAACTTATTTAAATGTTATTCTCAGGGATAGGAACACAGTAGGGGCTGGCTATTAAGTTTGTCTGGGAAGAGTGTGGGTTTTGAAATACTTAAGTTCTAATAGAAGGGAAGTTTTAAGAGTTAAAGTTGAGGATCAGTCGAACCTGTCCTTTGGGAAGCCAGGAGCAACACCTTTTGCACTGGGACCGAAGAGAAAGCAAGAAAGATGGATGTGGCAGGTTTGGCGGCAGCATGATCCTTTGGCACAGCAGGATCCAGCCAATTGCCCTTGGGTTTCCTGAAAGAGTCCCTGCCGTGAGTGACACCAGGCAAGATACCAAGACGTGAGAGGAGCCCTCTAAGGGTTGTTCTTCCAGCTTGCTCACCTGGTCCTCTGTGCTTCAGTTCCCGGAAGCAGTACCACCGGAAAGCAGTTTGGCTTTTCTCCAGAAACTGACCGCACCATAGTTCACAGAGGTGGAGAGGCTCATGCTCAGGGAAGTCCCTGCCAGTGAGCATTTCAGGATGCAGCAGCAACGGCAGCATGTAGAGTCACCAGCCCTGCCCTCGGACAAGGGAAGTGACTTATATTTTGACATGTGTTTCTTTTCATTAATGTATAAAATGACAGACGTTTGCTGTGCAGTTGACAGAAATAGTCTTCAGTGGTCACATGAGAGAAATCATTATGATACATAAGTCACAATGTAAATGTAAAAGTGCACCCTGAGGTTGGAGTTCAAACATGGGTTATGTTTTGAATTAAGTTTTACTCTGAGCACCTATCTGAAAAGTCATTATTTAAAAAAATCACAGAAATGACCCAACATATTTAAAAATATTAAATATTTGTTTTGCTTCTTCTATTTCGAAGCATCTTGTGTTCCTTTAACTACATAAGGCTTAATGTGTAATATTTTTCTTGGATTTTTAACACAAGTTGTATAAAACTTATCAGGCACATTTGTTTGCCTTAATTCAGGCTATTTACAGAATAATTTAAAAGTCAGAATTTTTTTCAGGCTCCAAATTTAAATTTTATAGTCATCCCAGATTTCCAAGAAAGAAGTGTTAGTCCTACTTACTTAGTGACCAGCTCCTACATTTTATACCTCTCTTCCCCATGCCTCAAGAAGAAACAAATCACATCTGATTTCCTAGTATTTCCCTAGCTTTCATTTCATATCATGGATTATAAACATCCTCTTAATAATAGTATTTAATACTAACTTCAAGTTCACATTTACATAAAAGTATTTTATGCTTTATCACTTACTCTGTGATCAGAAGTGTTTATCTAAAATGATCTTCACACTAGTTACTATTCTCAAAGCAAATATATATTATTCAGATTTCTTATATGTTAGAAGATGCAAAGGATCTACAATGCAATGTGATTCAATGTATACATCTGTAATTCCCGAGTTATAAATATAATAGCTCCTGGCCTTTTACATGTCAGATCCTGTCTGAATATTTTTATATGTCATTTCCACTTATCACAACGAACTGAAAAATTTCTGCCTTACCTGAGAGGAAACAACTTTTGCACTTACCCTAAATTTCACCATTGGTCATGTTTGGACTTAAATGTAGGTTTTTGTAGAGTCTTAATAAGGGAGGAAAATATATATGTAAATAAACATATGTTATATTTATATAAGTATACTATATTACATATAAATATGTATTTTTGCTATATATACCAGGCATTCCATATGCATACACACACACCTGTGTACATAGCAACTGTCTAACTAAGCTAGGGATAAAGATTGTTTCTTTTTCGTGTACTTTTT
>NW_004624819.1:7552971-7599007 GCF_000247695.1 Heterocephalus glaber | reverse complement strand
TTCTGTGAACAGTTTTTTTATGTCATCTGCATTGTCTTCTGTTTCTTCATTAACTCCAGTCACTCTTATATATTCTTCTTTGCATTGTCTAGCAGCTACTGGATTGATTTCTCATGATCCTTTACAATTTTGAAGCAATTTTTCTTTTCCTGGTCACTAATTGCGATCTTATCTTCTATATCTGAAATTCTGTCCTCACATTGGCTCATTCTGCTGCGTAAGCTTTCAGTGGAGTTTTTAATCTCCTGGAAATCTGTTTGTATCTGTTTTATGGATTCTATTTGTTTCCTATATTGGGATTCTGTCATGTTCCTCAGCTCCTCTGTTTTTTATCTGTGTCCTCTCTAGATTTATTAATCATGTCTTATGCTATGGCCACAATCTCTGCTGTTATGTGAAAAATTATTTCTGATTTCATTTTTTCCAGATACTCTTTTGTTGCCAGTTCAGGGAGTCCAGGTGGTTGAATGTCAGGATGTTCCATCTCGTTTCCCTTTGTGTTTGCTGTAGGTGTTCTGGAAGTCTGGTTTTGAGTCTTGTTTACGTGTCTTCTCATTTCGATGGGGGAGATGATGCTGTTGGTGCCCGCATGGCTCACCTCCTCTGGGCTGGGAGCGGTTTGGACTTTGAGTGGTGAAACAGTGGCCTAGAAGCCCCTACCTCTGGGCTGGGAGTGTTGGAAAATCTAAAGTGATGACTTTCTGAGTAATAAACTCTTAAGGGAAGTGTATTAATTTCTTATTGCTACTGTAATAAATCAGCACGAACTTAGTGTGTTAACAAAACTGTTGTCTTGAGCTTCAGAAGTGAGACGTTCAGGACAGGTTAAAGTGTCTGCAGGGCAGCAGTCTCTAGAGGCTTTCATTGCCTCCCCTCCCTAGGGGCACCCCAATTCCTTCACCTACACCTTTCTTCCATCTTCAAATCCAGCAATGGCTGATGACGTCTTTCTCATCTCACCTCACTCTGGCTCTTCTGCCTCTCTTCCTCTTAAAGATCCTTGTGATAATTTTATCCTGACCTGGATAATCTAGGATAATCTGCCCATTTCAGAGTCAGCTGATTTGAAAGTTAATTCCATCTGCAATCATTGTGGCCCTTGCCAGGTGACATGGCACAGTATAGTCACAGGTCATAGAGATTGGGACATAACCATCTTTAGGGGAAGTTGGTCATTGTTCTACTGACCAAGGACAGATTTGGTTTTCGTAGGATCTGAAGTTCATAGAAAGCCCTCTTTATGAAAATGACCAAACAAAATTATCAATATAAAATTAGACACTAACACATATGTGTGATGAGAAAAACAATGGCAGCAAAATAAATTTTAAAGAAAGCAAACTACATTAATATATCTCATTTTATCCAACATAATTTTACCTCACATCTTTTAATGTACCCATACATCAGATGACAACAATGTCTGATTCACCACATCCACATGTTTTAAGTAAATTAAAAATAGATAGATCTCTTTCCAAAACTATATTTTCAGTTTGAATTCTAATCATCTTTTATTCAACTTTATATATTCTAGATAGTAGACCTTTATCTGAGGAACAGCTGGCAAAATTTTTTTCCCACACTGTGGGTTATCTCTTCTTACTGTTGGTGGTTTCTCTTGCTATGCAGAAGCTTTTTAATAAGAAGAGATCCCACTTGTTAATACTTTGTTCTAGGTCACATGCAAATGAGATTTTGTTCGTGAAATCTTTTCCTATACCAATGTCTTCAAGAGTTCTACCTAACCTCTCTTCCAGCTGGTTTAGTGTTTCTGTTTTAATATTTAGGTCTTTAATCCATTTCAATTTTAGTTTAGTGCATGGTGAGAGATATAGGTCTAGTTTTAATCTTTGGCAAGTTGAAACCCAATTTTTCCAGCACCATTTATTAAAGAGGCTATCTTTCCTCCAGTGAGGGTGTTTGGCTCCTTTGTCAAAGATGAGGTGGCTTAGTGTGTCTGAAGTTGTTTCAGCATCTTCAGTTCTGTTCCACTGGTCCTCAGTCTGTTTCTTTGCCAGTACCTTGCTATTTTTATCACAGTAGCTTTATAGTATAGTTTCATGTTAGGGATTGTGTTACCCTCTACCTTGTCTTTGTTGCCTAGAACCGTTTTTGCTATTCTAGGTCTCTTCTTCCAAATGAATGTTTGGATTTTTTTCTCAAGGTCTGTGAAGTGTTCTGCTGGAACTTCAATTGGGATTGCATTGAATCTGTATAGCAGTTTTGGAAGTATGACCATTTTCCCTATGTTGTTTCTTCCTACCTAGGATCAAAGGATATCTTTCCATTTTCTGATATCCTCTTTGATCTCTTTTTTCAGAGTGCTATAGTTTTCAGAGTAGATGTCTTTGATTTCTTTTGTTAGGTTGATTCCTAGGTATTTCATTTTTTTGAACGCTATTGTGAAGGGAGTTGTTTCTCCAGTTCCTCTCTCAGTGAGTTTGTTGTTCGTGTAGAGGAAAGCTGTTGATTTTTGTGTGTTGACCTTGTATCCAGTTACTTCAATGAATTTGGTTATTAAGCCTAGAAGACTTTTGGTGGAGTTATTGGGGTCTTTTGTATAGAGTATCATGTCCTCTACAAATAATGACAATTTGACTTCTTCATCTCCTAGTTATATGTATATCATTATGTATATCATTTGTCATCTTCTCTACCAGTTCAGCTGTCCACTTCTTATTGCCCTGGATGATATAATACTAAGAATAACAATATATAACTTGGGGTCTAAAGTCTTTGCATCGACTCTCTGCCCATCATTCATTCAAAATATAATTATTGAAACTGATGTGTCTAAAGTATTGTGCCCAGTTTGAGGATTATAGTAACGAGCAGTATAAATATGGCTCTTTGCCTTGTGGTTGTAAGTATAACAAAAGGACAGACATAGGATGGTCATCTTATGCACATTTAATGTTGTGAAAAATGAAAGCTCCTGCGAGAGACCTACAGGGGTCCCTAACCTAGCCTCACGGTGGCAGGGAGGTTTACTCCAGGGTCTGGGAGACAGTATGAATGAGCCAGGTAGAGGGTGGTAGGCAGGGGAAAGGGGTGGACCTCAGCACAGCCTGAGGAAATTTTACAGACAAGACCTGTGGTGGGAAAGCTGATAGCAATTTTGAAGGAGTAAAATGTAGTCAGAAGTGAAGGTAGCAAAGGATAGAATGATACAGAAACATTCATGAGAGAAAGTCGAGGACCAGTAGGCCCTTGTGACCATGTTCAAGATTTTTATTTCATTTTAAATACAGTTGGTTGTCATTGCAGAGTGCTGAGCAAAGATGTGATTTAATCTGATTAGAAGATTGAAAGCTTTTCCTGTTTGTTTGGGTAATGGGCCTAGAGAAGGCAAAGAAATAAGAGTAAGGGTGAAGAGAAGGGTTCGGAGTTGAAATATAAAGGTTTCAGCTATTAACTGCCACTTTGTCCTCAGTAGGATTCCTGCATGTATGAAAATGCCTTTTCATTGTCAATGATTCCTTTTTTAAATAATATTATTCCTTAAGCGCTATTCTGTTTAAGGCAAAGGAAAAGGAAGAAGCATACCTGATTGGTTAATTTTGTACTGAGGTATTTTTACTCGTTTCTTTGGCCAGGTGTTTGTATTTTATTTCCAATTGTGCAGTGAACAATTGGAATCCATATATTTCAGGAATCAGCAAACTGGGTAAGTATATAATTGGGGAGTTAGAAAGCTTCCTCTCAAGTCCCCACAGGTCTTCTTTAGCTGATATTAACAGATTTAGTATTGCTCCTTGGTGTAGGAGTGAGATCCTCAGCCCACACAGCTTCCACTCTGTGGGCTCCACCCTCATCCCAAGTCTTGCTGGCCACGAGGCTTAGGATTCCTTCCTCAGCAGCGACAGGGTACCGGATGTACCTTGTCTTTAGAGTCATGTGCAGCATTTCTCCTCCTCCATGTAGTCCTTGCCTTCTGCTTTTTACAGCCTGGGCATAGGTTGAGTCCCCTTCTTTCTCCTAGTCATATAACTTTCTCCTGGCTCTCCTGTTTTTCTGTCCTAAGGTCACAAGTAACAAAGTTTAAGTTTTTTGTATGATAGTTATATATCTTTAACTTTATTTCAGCTTTTTAAATAGCTTAGTGTGAATTCTGATATAGTTTCTATGTCTGTTACATTTTGACAAGGAAATGTGTCACTGGGGTACATTTCTCCATTGATGGAAGTGTAATTATTCCTCTACAAATAGGATGGGTACCCACAGAAGAATCTTCTCTCTGTAGAGAGGAGTTTCTGAGGGAAGTTCTGTATACATGCACTCTTCCCATGTGCTACTGAGAAATATTAGTATTTTATAGTTTATATCAATTAAAATTTGTCATTTAATCTTTGTAAGATCCTAATCAATTAGCTAATGAAGAAAACCTTTTCTACTTTTCCTCCTGTTAACTAAACCACATGCTCTTCAGCCTTACAAAGTAGATTCCGCATCTCTTTGGCAGCTGTGTTGGCCGGGTTGCTATGAAGACATGAAGATGAGGACATGAAGTGGTTTATTTGAGAGAAAGTCTCAGGCAAGACCAATAGAGAAGTGAGAATAATCAATAGTATGTATGTTATTCAACAGGTTATTGCTGTGGGCATTTGGGAGTTGATCCCATTGGAGTTCTGTGATACATTGTGCAGAAATATTTCTCTTGAGGGGCAGGAATCTGTAGCCTTTGTCACTGGCTGAGGCATCGCTGTGGAGCCATTAACTTCCTTGCACATCAAGCCTGCTTTCTGTGGGGTGCTGTTACCAGGTAGTTCCTTTAGAAATGGCTCACCAGTTAAACGTGTTCCAGGTCCTTCTTGCCTTGAACAAAGAACTGAATGAGAAGCCAAAAACTGCCAAAAGTTTATTTGAAAAGTGAAGGGTGAAGGAGAAAGGGAGAAACTGGCTCTGCAGAGCAAACTTGGGCAAAAAAAAAAAAAAAGAAAGGATAAAAGCAAAAATAAGAGTTTTTCCTGTGTCTGGGAGGCACGAGGTGGGCTACCCTGAAGAGTCAATAGCAGGCTCCTATGGCCTCTCATCTCTTTTATTCTGTCCACGTCTGTGGGAGCCCCTGAGAAGTTCTACTTACAGGGTCCTGGGAATTACTTGGTACTTTTCTTGGGATCTTGTAACTAACAGGTCCCAGTTATTTTCCCAGCCAGCTTTGCCTCGCCCTACCTCCTAGGTTCAGCTGCCTGGGCCTGCAAGAACCCTCAGCAGGGAAGTGAGACAGCTCCCTTGCCTGTAGCAAAGCAAGTGCCAGGGTATGGTCAGGGCACCAACAGTACCTGACCCTGTAGCTTTCTAGCCAAGGCCTCCATTAGAACTATACAATTTGGATTCTGCACAAATGTGCCCAGTAGTGGGGAACTTTACAAGTTTACAAAGCTCCTCTCTGCCAAGCTATAAATTCAGTGAGGTTATTTCCACTTCTGATTTCCCCAGATTTGCAGTACGTGCTAATAGAGGCCCTTCTTTCACCTCCTCTCTCCGTCTTCTACCTCTTACCACTGTCCTCTGTCAGGGCATCAACCATGTTGGAGTCCCATCTCTGCCCCAGGGCTCCACCGTGGCCTGCTGCATGGCCTGGTCTGAGTGCTGCAATAGTTACAGCAGGTGCTTCTCCAGGTTCTAACAGGCACATACCCTGTTTACCAAGGCAGTGCTAGGCAAGACTTTGGAGTTTCACAGACTTCCATTGCTTGCCATTTCAATTTTAGTAACAGCCTTAATTGAAATTCCAGAGTACCACTTGTAACTGTTCTGAGGCAAGTTTATTTTAACTTATATTGCTCTATAGTAATAATGTAATAGCTATACAATTTATCATCCAAACTGGAATAGCTTTGACAAAATAAAGGAGACAGCATTAATAATATACCAGAACCAGGCCCGCACTAGAACTCTCCTGAGTTAAGCAGAAGTACCATTCCTCTACTGCCTTTCCATCCGTTGTGCTGTTCACACAGCCCCAGAAGGAAGAAGAAAACGCAGAATATTTTGGACTTGGACCTTGTTAATTGCTCAGTGCCATTATGGGAGAGGGGAGGAGTCATGGGGAAAATGCTTTTATGGTAAAATGTTCCCACCATTTTCCCTCCTTTGTGGGGGGGTCATGAGAGTTCCCAGAGATTATGTAAATTCTCAAGGAAATGAATGGGTTTAGAGTTTCCTTTTGTTTTGGAGAGGTATGTTGTGTTGTTGCTAGACTTTGCAATTTATCACTCCTTAATTCTGAGTCTCATTTCCTTTCTCCTGCTTGTAAAATGTAATAACACTGATAATGAGAATTACCACGGGGACCAGTGGAAAGGTGTGTAAAGCACTAAGCTAGAGCACGAGCACGGTGTGTAAAAGTACTAACAAAAGTTGGGATCCTCCTGCTACCCTGCAGCTCATTTCCTGGCAAGAGAAAGGGCACAAAGAAAGCAGCTGAAACCTATGAGTAAACACTAGTGAGTGCGTGTTAAAAGCGATAATTCTGACAGCCTAAGTGGATTAAATGCGTATACAGCAAGTGTCAAATGGGCTGGATTCAGAAGTTGATGTGGAGCTACTTTCCTGCCGGCAGAGGGTCTCTGTAAACAGGTTTATCCTGGTGATCCTGGCATTCCTTACCTAGTTAGAGATGCTAGAGGGTGTTTAATATGGGAAGCAACAAAATTTTATTTCATGTGGTTTACATGTGTTTTTATATGGTTTGTGTAAGACTTTGTGGCTTTGCAGCAGGTCTCTAATTTGTAAGATGATGTATGGCAAATTTGCTCAATGATTTTGTACTTCATGGTTCTACACAATCTTCACAGAAGCAATTTAATCACTTTTTGTGTCTGTGCCAGAAAGAGAGCAGGAAGGGAGGGAAAGGGAAAAAAAAGAGGGAGAGGGAGAGGAGGGGGAGAGGAGAGAGAGAGGCTGACTTTACAGAGAGCCAGAGCCGGGATAGGTATTCTGGCTGGAGACGGGGCAATTTATTTAAACCAGGTCAGAGCTTCCTTGGCGTTCACTTTTCCCCTGAGAACAATTGAATGCCGATCCTTAATTTTTTCAAGATAAGCAAGGTAAGTTGTCCTTGTTCTGTGTATTTACTAAGTCCTAACAAGTTTGTTAGTTAATTTGTAACTTTTCATAAAACTAAAACCAAAAGCCAAATCTGCATATTTGTTTGAAGCTGTATGTGACATGCAAAGTTTTCAAAGATGGTGTTATTCTTGGTATTAACAAAAATTAAATGAAAAGAAGAAATGTAAAAATCATTATGAGATAGGTGAAGTATTTATAGAAGGATGTTGCTACTGTGGGTATAATTTGTAAAATTATAATACTCAAATATGAGTAACTTTAAAGCTAAATTTGTGGAATTTTAAAGCTGCATCTGAAATTGAGCAGTGCTTAAACTCATTAGTTCCAAAACATAAATCTTAACATTATCAAAAAATTATATTTTTCTCTAGTATGGTTTTCTTTCTATTTATGATTCTCAGTTATATTATATATAGTATAGCTCTTTTACATACATAAGTGTAAGTACTTTATGTGGACATTCTTTTGGAAATTCAGAGGTATAATGACATTTTGAAATTATAAATCACAATTTCCTAGCTAGGCTTTCATTTTGTTGTGTTCAAGCAAGTTCCAGAAAAAAATGAAACTTTTCAGATCACAAGAAAACATACATGTTCAAAATTAGATGAAAATTTTAAAACATAGGCTTTGTTTTGTGCTTTTAGGTCATTTATGAGGAGCAGTATATTTGGTGGTTTTTATTCCCTCATGTACTGGTATCACAGTCTGAATGAACGTGAAAGCATATTCTTGCCATCACTAGAGTTTGTGCCAGGGCTGTTCTGTGAGCACTCTGTAAAAGGCAACTTTTCATTTATAAATTCAAAAAACAGTGCTCTTCTCCAGAGGTTAAACATACAGACTTCGTGGTAACATCAGTATTTACCATTTACTTCCTTTCTTGCTTCTTCCTAAGAGTTCTCTAAGCCAGAATCTGATGCAGGACACTTTGCATAAAAGGGGTTTTATTAATTATCAAAGAAAAATCTTCTACATACAGTGTTGTTTTGCTTATATTTTGTTTTATATACTGAGTGATACTGATATGAAATGTATTCCTAAGTTTTAGTTTAACACCTAACATTTAACGTCAGAAGCAGGGATTATGCATGGAATGAAGTCATAAATATACTTAGGGTGACTGTAATACATTTGTGATTTATTTCTTAACCTCTCATAGTTCCCAATTTAGTTTCAGTCATTTGTCTTAGAAGGAATCTTAACATCTGTTTAGTTTTATACCATCTTCGAGCGTAACCAAACCAGTGAAATATCCTCTTGCTTCTTATCATGCTTATCAATTGTAGGCAGCAATAAATTATTTTTCTAATTAAGTAAGTTCCTTTTTTCTCCCCACATACTTAAATTTAGTATAACATTAAATGTACGAAAATCAATAGCAATTAGTCCGAGCCACTTTGGGCTTCCATGAAGATACATACACAGTGGACTCAAATTTTAGGTACAAAAAGTCCAGTTTCTAGCTCACCCAACAAACCTTTACTGAGAACACTCTTCACAAAGCATTCTGATGAAAGCATGACAAGGGGAGCTATATGGAAGAATATGTATTCAAATGAAAAAGTATACATAAGTAAAAGTTTACTATAAGTCTATCATATTAATCTAAGTGTTTTCACAGAATATTTCTTCATTACCAGTTTATTTATAGTGGTATAATTACTACAGGAGTTTAGATGGTGGTATTACTGCAGCTTTGGCTGGTCAGACTCAGTTGCAAGAAGGAATGCTTTAAGGTAGTTGTAGTGAATTGGTAGAGAAAAGACAAGAAGGATGTCCCATGTGGGTGGATGAAATGAGGAGATGCTCAGAAGCAGAAAATGTTGAGGGATGAAAAAGGAAAAGGATATAACCAGCTTGCCTGGAGCAGAAGGTTTCTGTCAGGGTTCCAGGGAGGTAAATATGGCAGACTTGGTGAGAATCAGATCTGCAAGCCTGTAAATGGTATAAAATGGGCTGGACTGTGTGAGAGCTGGTGAAATTGAAACAAGGGAACAACATGCCATCTTAGAGAACTTGTCTGGGATGGTTGTACAAAGCCCAGGGTAATGACAAGAATGCCAGTGTGAAGAGATCAGTTGGAGTAAGAAAGAAAAAATAGAGGAGACAAGGCAGTGAGAATGACACACAAACTTTAATAGCAGCAATGCCCTTAACAGAAGTGGGAGATTAGAAAAAGGCCAGTTTAAGTATATGAATCTTAACAGAGTTCCACCAGAGAAGCCGAATCTGTAGGAAATCATGCTCAGAGGCTTACTAGCAGGACTTGACTTTATCTGATTGTGGGATCTGGCTAGACAAGTCTATAATGGACAGAGCAGGTCACAGGGACCCACGGGCTGGCACTCAGGCAGTGACTGAAGCTGCAGTCCAGGGGAGGAATGACCCCTTCACCAAGACAGCCTTGAATCAGACCCACCCAGGTTGTCTGAAATAATCTCCCTAAATTAAAGTTAACTGATTATTCACTCTAATCACGTCCATGAAATTGCCTTCCCCACACCACCTAGATTTGCATTTGATCAAATACTCATGAACCATAGCCTAGTCAAGTTGGCACATCACATAACCCCAAATTGCTGTGAGCTCGAAGATGCTGGTGGTAGTTTCCTAGGTGAACATAGTCAGAAATCTGTTGGAAATTCAGAATCAAAACTTTTAAGCATTATGAAAATTGGAGGTAAAAAGTTATCCACACAGAGATGATAATTGATATCATTGAGAGAGTTGAGATCCTCAGGTAAAGCTGTAGAACTTATGTGTCAAAGATGAATTTTGGAGAGAAACCATTTTTAAGGGGCAATGGGAAGAAGAGTGAACTAAAAGTAAGGGAAAAGACTATACATTTAAGAACAGAACCAGAATATCACATAGCCTCAGCCTTCCCTCTCTGCTAAGCTTTCTCACTGAATTTCCAACATTCCCAGCAAGGCAGAGACCGCTGTAGTGGGTCCCTTGTTTTCCTCCTGGATTTGAGAAACTTACGGCCGAAGATCCAAACAGAATGTGCATTGAAAAACAAGAAGGCTAGTGGTCTGTGTTGTAAACTCTCTAAAGGCAGTTGGAATAAGAGACAAGAAAGACTCCAAATTGCAAGGATTCGAGACAGAATGTATAACAACGAGTAAGAGGAAAAACTCTCAGGACTACTTAATGGGAAGGTTTCCTGGAACCCTTGCCTCACAGTCCTGAGTGCCCTTTCTCCTCTTCACCTATCTGGCACGTTTTTATTACACATTTAAGGGACAGCTCAGGCATCTGCCCTGTGGGAAGTTCTCTAGCTCAGCCTAGCAGAAATGCCAGCTTAGTCCCTTGTGCAATTACTCTTGTGAAAATCGTAAGACTTGAAACTTCAATTTATCTGCATAAACATTTGAAGTTCAATAATTATACTCCCAACAGTTGACTCAGTTCTCTCCCAAGAACACTGGAAAGCTGGAAGGAGTCAGAAATCAGGTGAAGGCCAGAGTTGGGAGGAGATAAAGGAAGTGATATTACGCACCTCCTGAAACATCAGGGAGCATTCAAAGGACGATAAAAGGCAGTCAGCAGGCCCAAACCAGGCTGTGTGGAGATGGGCAGCCCCTTAGAAATCAGGACATGGCAAGGACATAGTAAAGTGACAGTCAGTCACCTGGGGAGGACCTAGTTAAGCGCAACGTATTTGGCAACTTGGAGCTCAAACCTCTGGATTTGAGTTCCGTTCGTCACACTCCCTATGTCTGTGGCAAGATCATGGGACAGCTCTCCTCCTTCACTTTGTCCTCAACACAGTAGTATTCTTGGTGAATATAATTACTATTCTGTGAGACAGAAGACCGCCTAGCTGGCTTAAGCACACAGTCGCCAGCATGTGGCGTGTGGAACAGGAGCAGCAGTCTCAACAGCAGTTCACATATCCAGGCCGCGTATTACAAGCCCCAGGGCTCTGGAAGCTTGCTTGAAATTGCTACATCAGTCCTCCCAGTTTCTCGGGCACATGCATTGTGGGTGATGCTGCCCTTTTATATCACCATAGTGTATTGTCCTTGACAGTAGAACACAAAGGTTGAAGAGACGTAGCTCATTTGCAATTGAAATTGCTGGTATATATTTCCATGGTATTTACCTTTTACAGAATTAAGCATCACTTCTCATTAGAATTATGTGACTATATTCCTGAATAATTCTTTTCATCTGTACCTCCAAGCGTTCTATATTTTTATTTTAGAGGGGTTTTTAGAGTGTTTAATATAGTAAATGGCAGAATGATGCTTTCAAGTCCACAAAAAATACTTTATCCAAGATTGATTTAGAAATTGACTGCTTATTTTCTTTTGAAAGGTGTGAACTTGTTCTTCTGTACAGAAATAAAGCTGAAATTAATTTACTGAAAATTTAAGGTACAGGCAAATGTAGTACCCTTATTCCTTTTGTACTTTTTAGGGGCAATTTCAAGAAGCATTATTGAGAGTCTTTCAGGATTGTTCTTCAAAATGAGGATTGTAAACACAATCTTTCTGTCTCCAAGGAGAACAACAGAACTAAGTGTAATTTCTCCGGACTGTCTGCATTTCCAGGGGCTGAGTTTCTCCTCTTTGCCAGGACACTATATATGGCTATAGCCAGGTTGAACCACCTGTTACATAACAATGTAGTAAAGCAGAACAATGCCAGAATCGCTGGTGGTTGCACTTGGCCGGTTAGAGTGTGAACGAATGGACTGTGACAGTGTGTGTTTATTCGGAAACAATTCTGGGAATAAAGAGCACACTGCACTGCTTCATAACAACACTCTTAACAGAATAAGAATTGATGTTTCATGTACGGTAAAGGACAGATTTAGAGTAGAAAGATTTCACCTCTGATTTGCAGTGTGTTAGTAAGTAGCTGCGTGACTGGAGCTAAACATTTAGTCTGACTGTACATTGGGATCTTTACACAGTTTGGATGTGGTCACGTTTTTTTAAGTCCCAGTGCTAAGTTTCAGATTCATTGTACTCTATAAATCAGATCAGTTTAACCCACTTAACATTGTCATGTCAGAGTTTTCAGCTCAATACTTCTTTTTAGTGCTGCTTTAATTTTGCATAAGCCTCGAAATATATTAAGTATGGAAAATAATATTCTTTTAAATGTTCATGTTTCTAGTGAAAGGGTGTTATTTTTAGCATATATCATAGCATTTTCCTTCTAGAAAAGGGTTATCAGCTCCTCTTCTTGTCCATGTTTGCTTCTTCCCACTTGGTTAAGCATTGCTAAAGCAGGATCAGACATTTCTGCCTGGGCAGCCACAGATTACATCTCTAACTCCTCTCACTGTCAGGAGTGTCACTGTTGACAAGTTAGGATGGTACTCTGAAACTAAAAAAATCTGGAAAGAAGGGGGCAGAATGTGATTGATTTTGCTAAAGATGTCAAATTAGAATCATATGTATTATGCATACTCTCCATTTTGTTAACACTTTCACTCTGTGAATGCTTAACATCTGCTTAGGGCCATTCCTTATTCTCCCACATAATCATTACCTACTATACTTGGGATAATCCAGTCAGTTCCCTAAGACACATGCAGTGCAGTCTGGGAAATTGGTAAATCTTCATCCGCCATCATTTCCTTTAACTTTTTAGGCTTTTATTGAATTATATATTGCAAGTTCTTATTCACATGATTTTCGAAGGATGAAGATAGCAGAATGAAAACTGAATGCCTAATATTTTAATACTGTGGTATACCAGTTTTCATTGTCAAATGTTTTCATCTTACTACCTGAGTTTAGTCTTTGGATCTGCAACTCTGTGTATGGCTATTTAACACTTACTATAACCATAATCTGTAAAGAAGGAACAGCCAGCATTCTGCGGCACACAGGCCCCAGTGGACCCTCTGTGCATAACTTAACTTCTTCCCAGTCATGGATTCCTTCTTTATCCTGCCTCACACCCAGCGCCAGGCTTCAGAGTAACAGGGCTGACACCATGTGCCTGTTTTTATAGTCCATGTTCTTGAGTGGAGTTTTACCTCAGCGCCAGCTTGAAGTGAAGGATTTGGCTTTAAAGGAATCTACTAGTCAGAATCACATTGTGCTGAGGAACACCCTCACTTTTGGGATCCTTTTGCCTCATAAAGTTGAGTTTGGTCAGTCTGTCTGTCTGTCTGTCTCTCTCTCTCATCTCTTCTTCCATCTTAGATTCTAAAATATTTCACCTAAGTTTATTAATTTAACTCTTTCTGTGCCAACCAAATAATCTCCATACCTTTTCCCTCCACTTAAACCATAAATCACCTCTTTGATTGCACACGCACTATCTTTTAAAATTTTAATTTCCATTCCTCTGGAATAGATCTATCAGTTTGGTACTAGAAATTAAGTTGATGAACCAGCTTGTACCAACCGTGTGTAGTTGGCAACGGGAAGCCCACTTTATCAACCTCCTATTGTGATGTAACAAATGAGAATGAAATGTTTCTGGATGATAATACCTTGGGGGAATGTAGCCACCTTGAATATTTCTTGCTTTTCACAGTTAGCTTTGCTTCTTCTATATTCACACAGAATACCGCAGGGTTATGTGCAGTCTCTGAGGATGTGCCATAAGGTGTGGGTAGAACAGGGCAGCACGTCTGGATTGTTTGAACTGAAGATATGGTCAGGATGGGATTTCTGCAGTCTTGGTTCTCTTGCTCCCTGAAATCTTGCCAGCAAACATGTTTATAGTTTTTCCTGTTGGATTAAAATATTCTGTTTGCAAATGAAGTTCCCATTACTCCATTAGTAAAATAGAAATTGGATTAATTTTACAAGTTAACAGGGGAAAGACATCTCTGATCACCTGTGCTTCTTATCTCTATTTTTGTTTGTTTGGTTGGTTTTTTCACTACTGCAGTTAAACCCAGGGCCTTTGCATGGAGTTGCATCCCAGCCCTTTTTATTTTTATTTGTTTGTTTGTTTGTTTGTTGGTACCAGGGATTGAACTTGGGACCTTGCGCTTGCGAGGCAGGCAGCGGAACCACTGAGCTAAATCCCTGGCCCCGTTTGTTTTTTGAGACAGTGTCTTGCAAAATTGCAGAATTGCCCAGGCTGAGCTAAAACTCTTGATCCTCCTTCCTCATCTTCCCAGAGTGCTGGGGTTACCGGTGTGTGCCAGGACACCTAGATCGGTCTCCAGATTTTTTTAAAAAATTAAGATGCTTTTATCACTTTTTTTTTGTTTTGTTTTTTTGGTACCAGGGATTGAACTTGGGTCCTTGTGCCTGTGCAGCAGGCGGTGAAACCACTGAGCTAAATCCCCAGCACTTTTATTACATTTTAATATCAAGGTTTCACCACCTTGATTAAAAGGTAGGAAAATTTTGTACTATTTCTATATTTAGGGACTGAATACATCATGTTACTTAGAGCACTACCTCCTACAATACAGCACAGGCTGCTGTAGCAATGCACTCTCAGGGTGAGTGGTGCAGTCAGGACCTCCACATAAGAGCTCAGGTGGATAGTTTGCCATGGGGCTCCAGCAGCTTCCCTATGAGACCCTGAGTAACTGCTGTAGCCCCACCATGTTATCCCCGTGCTACTGAGAGGGGAGAGGAGAGGGAAATTCGGTCACCCCCTTCCTGGGGAAATGGTAGTTTTGCCACAAGGAGGAATGGAGGATGATGGATATTAGGGCTATTAATAGTATCTGCCACATGTTACCCCTGAATTGTTCTGCATTCTAGAGAGCATTTTGAGTTAAATGTGAGGCGCAGAATGATGTGCTTTGAGTAGAGCAGGGAGAATTGGCATCTTTCTACTTGAAGATCTAATCCATGCAAAATGCTTTGAGATGGTACTGTGTAGTAATAGGTGTAAAGAGATGCGAGGCACTGTCCTGAATACTCGCCACGGTCATCTCATTGAATACTCGGAATAACCCTATACACTGAGTGTTGTCATTCCCTCTCCCTCCACAGAGGAGGACAGGAGGCATAGCTAGGTAAGGACCATACCTGCAGGCACAGAACTAGTACATGACAACACTGGTCTTCGAAGCCAACATTCTGCATCCAGAGTGTCACAAACCACTTCCTGTCCAGTTGCCACTCGGATTATAAGGCTGTCTATTGAGACTGAACAGAAGAAAAGATTCCTTAAATCATATGATTATAAATATGTTTTTATTAAAAAATCAGATACAGGCAATAAAGCATTTACTTCTTTCTGGACTTCATCCTGAGGTATTGCTTTGTTTTTCTTTTCAGTCAGGGTAATAGATAGTAGAGAGATAAATGTATATACTTAATAAATGAAATCCACCTTTAGACCAAAGGAAAGAAAGCAGATTTGAACAAAAAATGTGATATATTTGTTATTAAGCAAATATATCTGAAGTCTGATTTTCTGAACATTCAGAGTTGTTAATAAATGATTTAGGTATATCTGTGTAAAGATGTTTAAGCCACTTTTAAACCAGGCAACCAGGTAAACAATCTAGCCCAACATTTAAGGACTTGGACCATTTGGGTGACTATTCCCACATTTTGCATTGTATATATAGACCATCACACCTAGTAAATGAGGACTTTAGAATATTATGGCACTGATAGCCATTCCCTAGGTGTATTTGTCTGCTAGGGATGCCGGAATGAAATTCCACAGACTAAGGGTCTTAAGCAGCTAAATCTGTTCCCCCGCAGTCTGGAGGCTGAAGTCTGAGGTCGATGTCTGCAGAGTTGGTTTCTGAAGAGCCTCTCTCGCCCTCCAGACAGTGGCCTCTCCCTGCCTCCTGGGGTCCTCTCTGTGCCTGCTGATCTCCTTTTATAAGGGCTCCAGTTAGATTGGACTAGGGCCACCCCGATGGCCTTGTTCCAACCAAATAGTCATTGGTGGTGAAGGCTTCAGTGTTTGTTTTCTGGAGAGCCACAGTTAGCCCATCACACTAGATATACTTTGGAAACAAAGTTTAAAATTAAACAGTTTATAGGGTGAAAATTTCAGCATTTGGATTTTTCCCCTTCCTTATTTGGCTTTGGCCAAAACAAGATGTGGTACGGGTGTGATTATAAATGTGTTTACTTAAATATTTTGAGACAGCTTAATCAAGTTTATTATGCAGATTGTTAAAACATATAAAGGGCCATCTTGAACTTGCTGTTGCTTGCATTTTCACCCACTTGACTAAAGGGAAGAAATCGGTGTCGTATTAGTAAACATTTTGCTGAAAAGTAAGTGTGATCAAGTGGTCTGAGTAGATATAAGTGGTGAGCACTCTAGTCATCCATTAACAATCCTGATCTCTTATGAGAGAATAGCTAGGAGCGGCAGGGCAGGAGAGCTGACAGAAATAAACAGCCCTCAGTGCAGATGAGCCCTTTCTCTCCAGTGCCACTGTAGAGAAATGATAAAGAACATGGCAAAAAGGGAATGCTTTATCTTTTCCAGTTTATTGGAGTGGGTAAAGGAGGATAAGTACATCACTGTAAAATATTTGAAGTATTCTTTTAAAGGAAAATATCATTAAGGAAGTTTATTTTGTCCTTCTCACAAAAATATTCTGAGTAATACTGCTTGCTTTTAGTTTCCTGATCACTCTACCTCTTTCCTTCTTAATCTCTGTGGAAAGTTGGTAGACAAAAGGGAAATAATGGACTTTATGGCTGGTAGGAAAAATCTGGAGAAGTGAGTGAAAATGAGGAAGACCATAAAAGTCAAATAGCCCTCATGCAGTTTTCTAAAAATAATCCTCAGACCTGTGAAATTTTTACAAGTGTATTTATCTGATTTAAGATGAAATGTAGTCAGAGGCCCTTTGCACATGCACACACACACGCACACATGCACACACACGTGTGTGTGTATTTGTGTAAATGCTAAAAAAATTGTGGCACACAGTACAGACTGTCTAATAAAAGCTTCCTGCTGAAGCACAACATTGGAAACATTTGACCCTGAAAAAGAAAAATGCTGGATTTTTTTTTTTTTTTATCTTGAGCACTTTACTTGGATTATCTCATTTCATACTCCAGATAACCTCACGGCCCAAGTGTTATTATCCTCCCCTTTTCATAGATGAGGAAAGCAAGGCCTGAAGCTGCCTGCAGGCCCCAGGGGGCCACTTAATGGTGGTCAGACACGAGTGACAGCATCACTGTGCTGTACTGTGTATGACACAAAGTGCACGTAGCCAGATGTGGATGGTATTAAGAGGCCAGGACCGTGAGTTTATGAAGAATGGCATCAATAATACCGTGACAGCAGCTACACCATGAGACCATTCCACAGAAGGCCTTATGAGGTCTCGCTCTTACTTCCTTTTCTGGCTCACATCTTCCTGTCTTCACTCACTGCTAGACTCTGGTCATTCAGGAAATGTGGTCAGCTCACAGGGCCATGCTCCCCGGCCTGCAGTAGAGCCACTCAGCCCCTCTCCCCTTCACTGTTGTGACACAGTGAAAATTTCCTTTGAAAATCCCTCGAGTACCCATCTGTTGTCCCACGGAAAACCGGATCCTGTCAGACTTTTCAATTGGACTGCCTGGCTGCAAAGTTGTTTGAACACCAGGTAAAGGGATTAACCTGCTTTTGAGTTAGTTTAGAAATCGTCATGTACACCAGAATCGTTTTCAGGAACAGAAGCAAAAGAAAGCAGGAAAAGACTGGCATTTCTTACCTTACTGCTCTGGGTCACCACTGGGCAGGCAGCAGTCTCTGATGTGCACTGTTTGATCTGAGCTCTCTTTCTCTTTCTCTTCCTCTTCCTCCTCTTCATCTTCCTCCTTCCCTTCCTCTTCCTTCTTCCTTCCCCTTCCCCTTCCCCTTCCTTTTTCTTCTCTTCTTTTTTCCCATATTATTATTTCAGGTAACCAGGCTACCATCACTGTATGTCGTGTCAGTTTAAAGGACATTATTGTGTTTTCTGTTGGACCCAAATTATTTAATTAATTAGATGCTATTCTTTTACTAATTTTTTCCAGTTTGTTGATGGGATGGCTAATTATTTTGGCATCAGACATTGCCCTAATTAGAGTATGTCATGTCTGGTATTACTTCTGTTTAACCACCTTTCCCAGCCAATAATAATAGACCCAATCATGCATTTTCCCCTACCTGTCTACCCAGTAATAGGCTCTACTATCACACAACCTGAAAAATAGAACACCTTTCTGATTACGAGGCAACTCCAGATGCTGCCTTCAGTAAGAGCAAACTTGTTCAAAATAACCATGAGCCACGAGCTTGCCGCTCCTTCTGTCTTTCTCCTGACAGCTCCTACAAGCTGCAAGCTCCACGCCTTCAGAGTCTGCCCCAGGATGTACAGAGTGCAGAACCGTCCCACTAGTAATCAACACATTCTGGTCTTTTTTTTCTTTTTTGCTTCTTTCTTGCACTCACCCATTCCCCACCACTACCTTAAATAGTCCTTTTCAGCCTCTTTAATAATCTTGATTTTCTTCTGCATCTCACATATGGGGGCATCCCATTCTGTTTGCACTTTATTTCTAAATATATTTCCTCCCTAGATGATTACATTTGGCATCATATGATTTAATTGCATCCACGTACTGATATTTTCTTTCTGTCTATCTAATCTATCTCTAGCCCTGAACTTTTCTTCATGATTTTGATACATACATGTTTTGTATGCCTTGTCCTGTCTAGTAGTAAAATTATCCTCTTATATTATAGATCCTCGATGTTTAATGAGTATTTACAAAATTAATTAAAGTCATCGAAGTGTTTTTTACATATAACATGGCTGCAAAAATACTAAAAGAAAAAGTTAATATGATACCTTTTAGAACATTCTTTAAAAGTTTGCTTTTCTACAACCAGGAAAAAAGATTTCCACCAGTCATTATGGATTGCACTGATTCTTCAGGTATTTGTGACTATAAAATATGAAAATGCACTAGTATTGTAACTTTTTGTCTTTGTAAAATATCTGGCACAATATTTTCAAATCAAAGATTTAGCATCATAGTTTTCTAGTAGACTTCATGTCCTTATAGGGTAAATTATTCTTCAGTGGAGACAAGTAATTATTAATAACAGTATTAATGTAATAGTATTTTCTTCCATTCAATACATTTTAATGTGCTCTATTGACATTTCAGGTGTTATATATATGTAATGTATATTTATGTTACAATGAAAATATATTAAAGAGACAGATGCAGATAACTATATACATTTGTGCTTAAATTTAACAAAGTTTGCAAATGATCTTTTAAGTCTTTATATGAATGTGTACATGAACACAGCTGTGTAGTTAAAACATGTTTTTATTTGCAAAATAAATAAGACTGGGCTGGGTTTTTCCAAACTGTGATATAAGGGAATGGTCACAAGACTGAGATTCAGAAAATCAAATTTTAACTCCTGCTTTGGATGGTAACTCATAGGTGTTGAACAAGTCCTACCCCCTCTAGAGTGTGTGCTCTGCATACATTTGTGAAGGACAGGGATTCTTTGCTGTATGACCAGCATCTAGAAGAGACAGAGCCCAGAAAAATGCAGAACAAATTTGTTGCATAATTAAATTTACAGCTTCCACATATATAAAATGTTTATATTTATAAATATAACATTGTAAGTAAAGATAGTAATCCAACTTTCATATTCCAAATTAATATTAGAGCTCTTGTTAATTTTAATAAGACAGATTTGAAGCTAGGACTGTTTAGTCTCTTCTTGAGCATTTATATTGCTTAATCCAGTGAAGCTTTTTGCTGAATATTTATTAATATGAAAGCCAAAACTAAGCATTAGTCCATCTGTCATTACTCACCAGAACTAAAACAAAAACTTGAAAATTAAAAAGGTATTGTTGAGATTCACAAAATTAGGTAAATATAAAAGTGTTTAAAAACTAAGCTCTCAAATGGCATTTTTTATTGTTGTTGTTGTTTTGTTTTTAAATCCAGAGTGTGTAACATTTACACTTTGAGAATCATTAAGGTTTGAAGCCACACTAAAAATTTTGGATATCCTGTAGGTGTACCCTTCCTTAAGAAATCTTGATATCTCCACTAAAAAATACAAATTAATAAAGATGATTCACTTCTATAGTTTTTCTTCTCATTCACTGAACAAATACGTAGTAAATGACAACTCTTTAAAACCCAGTTGGGAATTGCCAGGGAAGTCAGGCATTGACAGTCAACGCTCCAGGATCATCGGCACAGCCTGCTGTCCACAGGCCCTGCGGCCTCCAGTGGCAGTCTCCTGGCCAGAGTCAGCATCAGCACTGGAGAGACGAGAGAGGAAGCCTGGGGACATGTCTTGCCACTGCAGGACACCATCTGCCTCACCACCATCCCCTGGGCCTCCTCCCACCAGGATCCTGCACAGCCCTGCCGTCTCTGCTGCTTTTCTCCCTCAGGGTAGTGTCCTTTCCTCCTCTGTCCTCCTGATGAGTGACATCCTGTCCCCTTTAAAGTAAAACTGCTGTTGCTGGATCCTTGCCACCCTCTTTCCCTCTTATTCTGCCTGATATTTTTCCATAGCACTTATTACCATTGCTTGTTTATTCACTGCCATTCTCATACATACAATAGAATGTAAGCTCCACAATAGCGGGAGTTTGTCATTTGTTAATGTATCAGCATCGTCGAGAATAGCACATGACCCATGGGGGTGCTTTGTAAATGACTATTGATGGATGCATCAGAGCAAAGATGAATGAATGAAAACTGAATGGTTGAACGAATGAATGGACACTGACCTGAACTTCATCCTGCCAATTTCTCTCCAGTTTCTAGCATCACTTCATGATTTATATTTAAAGGTTCCCCTAATATCTCATTATTTTCAGTAAGAGTTGATAGCACTGGCTGTATTGCCTCACACTGCCTTTGAAAACACATGTCATAATTCTGCTTGGCTCAGTACTTTGGTAATACAGGTGAAGTATTCCTCATTTGAAAGAGTTGGGATCAGAAGGTTTTCAGATTTTGTATGTGTTTCAGATTTTGGAATATTTGCATATACGGTGGACCTTTGACTTATGAACTCAATTCATTTGCAAGGCTGGTTGTAACTCAAGCTGGTCAACGAAAGGTCAGGGTCCTCTACACAGCCTTCAAAGTCTCTCCTGTACACAGGCAGATATCAGTGTCCTTAGAGAGACACTGGCCCAGGATTTCTCAGTTAACCCCACACAGGAAAGGATGTTGTCATGTTCCTCCCAGAACGCTTTAAGGCTTATATCTATATCTGAGACCATCTGGAAGCACAAAGGTCAGTATTCAGTAGTAACTCAAGACTTTGTAATTTAACACTATAATTCTAGTCAAAACCCAAATTGTTCGTATGTCAGGCCAGTCATAATGCAAGGGTCCACTGTACTAATGAGATATCTTAGAGATGGAGCCCAAATCTAAACACAAAGTTCATTTATGTTTCATTATACACTATGTACACATAACCTGAAAGTAATTTTATGTAGTATTTTTAGTGTATCTGAATTTGGATTGTCCCCATGACATGGGGTCAGGTCAGCGCTCAAAAAGTCGAGGGTTTTGGAGCAGTTCAGATTCTGAATTATTGGGTTAGAAATGCTCAACTTGTATACCCTTGGGGCTTGCCCCTATCCCTCAGGTGGGATCTAGCCAACATATGGGCATGGGTGGAATATTCCTCTACCACAGGGACTCCTTAAATTACCTCCACAGTATACAAGTGAAATACCCAAACTAAACTAAAGAACATTTAGAATGGTCATAAATAAAGTGTCTTCTTCAGTAAGTGTGCATGTTCGACCATGACAATCCAGGAGGGCAAGGCAGAGACCAAAACAGAGAGAGAGAAGGAAAATTCCAGGCTCCTATGGGGAAAACTGGGGCATCTGTATGAATGTGGTTGGGAGTGTAAATGGCTTCGTTGTTTCTGAGTGGTGGTTTGCTAATCTTTATTAAGGTTAAGCAGATTCCTACCCTTGCACTAGCATTTCAACTACTAGGAATTTATTCTCTAAAGACTCTCCTGTTGCAACCTGAAACATTCAACTAAACCAACTAAGCCATCAATAAAGAGGTGGTTTAATTTTGAAACCACATAGCTGTATAATAGACCAGTGCCATCATTAAAAAGAGTAAGTGTAGATATGTTTGCAGTCTGTTATGAAAGGGAAAATTGCCCGTTCAAGTGTATGGTGTGGTCCCCATTATCTTCTAGATACTGGGACTAACAATCAGTTCTACATGCCATATACCGACTTGTGAAGAAATGAAATTATACTTGAAAAACTCACCACAAGCAGATAAAGGTCAAATGGCAGAGGAAGCTGTGTTATAAAGAGTAATAAAACCCAGCAAGGGCAGAAAGTGATGAGCATCAGAAAAAGCCTGTCTGAGGAGAGGATGTTGGAGCAGAGATCTGAATAAGATGAGGGGGCAAGGGGTGATTAGCAGGGATAGACCGTAAGTAAAAAGGACCCGAGAAGGGCTCGCATGGAGTGTTCATGGGCACGCAGAGGCGACAGTGTGGACGGAGAGAGATGACCACATGGAAGGGCGGGTAGAAGGGGAATCTGGGAAGTCACCAGGGGCTGTATTACAGGGCATTTTATGGACTGTACTGACAATTTGGGATTTTCTTAAATTTGATAATGAACTGTTTGTAAGAACTTGAGCAAGGAAGTAATATATTCAGACTGTCTTTTGAGAATCACTGTGGCTCTTTGTAGAGAATATTCTGAGGCAGAAAATAACCATTTGGTAGGTACTGGCATTGTCTTTTTGAGTGCTGACAGTGGCTTGAGATGGGACTAGCAGTGGAGAGGGGTAAATGTGGCCAGATTCGTGGTACATTTTGGATGTAAGGCCAGAAGGACCAGGTGAGGAACTGGATGTGGCACATGTTGGAAAGAGGAATCAAGGAAGACTACAAGGATTTAGGCCTGAACAATGGAGTGAGTGGAGGTACCCTTTCCTGAGGGAGAAGGAATTTGTCAATACATGGGGATAGGCATAGGGATTGGAGTTCTGCTTGGGATGTGTTAATCTTGAAATGTCTGCCAGGTCTCCCGACTGGAAGCTAATAGGCAGTTGGATTAACAACTGGCATTTAGGAGAAAGCTTTTTGGGAGGCCTTAAAGCCCTAGCTGTGATCTCCTAGGAAGAAAATGTAGGGTGTATCTAGAAATTCTGGCAGGGAGGAGGTCCCCGCACCAGAGACTGGATAGAAGCAGCTAGTGAGAAGGGGGAAAGTGAAGTGTGGCTCACAGAGGCAAAGTGAACAGATGTGTGGAGTGATACAGCATGGCACCTACACTGCTCACCACCATCTTCTGTGGGGGGTAATACTATAGATATTAAATATTTGTTCTTTCTGTAATATTTGAATATGTTTTATTGAGAGACTTTTAAAGTAAAAAGACCAATAAAAAGATGAAGAATATAGCCGAGGAGTTAGCTCAGTGGTTTCACTGCCTGCTGCGCAAGCACAAAGACCTGAGGTAGATCCCGGCACCAAAAAAAAAAAAAAAATGAAGAACAATAAAAGTTTAAAAACCTATTAAAAGAATGTATGAGCAGCATCAGCAATGAGTCTGTTATATTTTTGATTAGACAATTTACAAAAGTATTGCAGGGACCAAAACTGAGAGGAAAAAACTTACGTCTTTCATATAGCATATCTAACTGTATGTCTAAGAACCTGGTTTACAGAGGATTCGAGTGGAATGCAAAGTGTATGTGTGTATATATGTAGTTATTATATAGAGCATTCTTCATGTATTATCAATGGGCATTAAGTGAAAAACAAAGCAGAAATGCTTATAAAATGTGTAGGGGGAAAAGTCTATTTCTCTAATCTGTTGGTACTGCTCATATGTTTGATCAAATAAGTGTTAGAGTTTCATTTCCGTGCTCTGAGTAGAATGCCGGTTGATGCATTTCACTGGAGCTCAAGGAAATTACTCTGATCTTAAAGTTTCTTAAGAATGGAAATGAAAATGACCAGTCAGTATAATTGATGGTGCAAATGGAGACTCACACCCCAAAATGGCCAGTCAGGAGTCGGTCATCAAAAGGCCATCAGATATCTGTGTTCCCTTGGAATTGGGGTACACCTTTTCGACTTATTTAGGTTACCTATATGTCATCTCAGATAAGATGGTGTATGTTAAAATGTTGCGAAAATCATCCAGATAAAATACTCTCTTTTCTCTTCATGAGGATTGTTCATACATGCTGGCATCCAGATTATTATTTTTTGTAGTTGGAAGTAACTCTTCTCTCCAAAGGACATGAGTCACTCCTTTAGGTGTATTCCCACACATTTTGGGAATTCCAGTTTAGGGAGAACCTTTTAGGTTGTAGAGTATTATTTTTACACATAATAGTTCAGCTTGGGACCAAAACCTCCAAAAGGTTATCAGCAGCAATAAAACACGTTTGTTTGGGTTCACTGAGATCTGGGGTGTCCCTGTAACTGCAGGGCCCTTTCTACCACTTGCCCCTTCACCAAAGTGCACTCTGGTGAGATTCATAAAGCAGCTGATTGTCCCAGACAACACTTCCGGTTAACTTTAATGATAGTGACGATTGACTATTGTATTTGCAGAACTAACTGCTGTCCAGGAGAAAGCTGGCTGGCTAACACTGGGGGGTGATTTGCTCTCTCTGTCAGAGTCAGGCCACAAGAAGCTGAAGAGCACCATCCAGAGGAGCACGGAGACTGGTATGGCGGCCGAGATGAGGAAGATGGTGAGGCAGCCCAGCAGGGAGTCCACGGACGGCAGCGTCAACAGCTACAGCTCAGAGGGCAAGTGAGTGGCAGCAGGCCAACTGCAGGAGGGTGGCTGGGCCTTCACAGAGCAGGCCACTGAGCCACTGGAGGGCACCATTCTGGCCTCTGCACCTGCCACTCAAACCTGCTTGAGGCAGTGTTACTATCAATGCACCAATGCCCATCGTCTAGCAAGTTCAGAATGGTCCTTCATGGTGTGCTTCGTGCAAAAGTGCCTCATTTGATGGGTATCTCGCAGGAGTAACTTGGAGCCTGGCACTCTCACTGGAGTCTGGCACTCTCACCGAAATCTGGGTTAAAATTTAGAAGTCTGGAACTGTTTTCAAATTTTCTACTTTTCTCCAAACGATTTTAGACTCTAAGTTGCTGTAAACATTCTCAAACATGCAGAAAAACCCTACATTTTCCTGATTTTTAAATTTTTGTTATGTATCTATATATGTATTTAATATTGAGAACATATAATTTTATAAAATATCAAGTTTCATTGTGACATATAACATATTTTGATCATTTTCCTGTCTTTAAAACATCTCTAACTCATGTTTTGCTTAAGAGGGGAAAAACCCCATGGTCTTTCTCACTTTTTTTTTACTAAAGGGTTTTATCTCTGAATTAATTATGAAAAAAATTAGACTTTTTGATTTGTTAATATACTTTTTAACCATTTATATGATCCTACACAAAACCTGCATTTTTCTGTGCTTAAGAATTTTCCTGGTAAAACTGAATTTTATTGAGGCAATGTGTCTTACAGGCAAATAATTATGCTACAATGGGCTACATAGACATTGGCCATGGACAAACTGAATATAGTTATTCATATATTGACATTTGAGTCACTTGTAGCCCAATCTAATATTTAATATTTCTTCTCACTTGCTGGGATTTTTCTACATTGTTTCAAAACTAAAATAAAATTATGTCACGTTAATGTTTCTGATGTTCTTCCCCATTCCTGAAACTAGTTGGTCCCTCAGTATTGGATCAAGTGATTGGAATGTGTGTCCACAGAGGCATAACAAGGACAAAGATCAGCACACAGGAAACAGTGCAGTGGACTCTCTGACAAAATGCTCAGTGTGATAAAGTGATAATGCAAGGTGCAAATGAAAGAATAGAAATGTTATTTTCTGATACAAAACATAAATCAACTAAAAACTGTCTCTAGCATGAATAAGCCACTTACTGTCTCATAGAATTATTTTCTTAGTCTCTTAATGGGATAATAATGTGTATGCTGTCCAGTTCCCTTGGTTGTGGGAAAATAATGAAAGCACAACAGAAACAGTAAAGTTCTGAAGAATATGATCATCCTGAAAATACTCACCAAATGCCAACTGTAACAAGCATGGTCCTTGTTACTCAGAAACAATTACGTCAATAAGCAGAAAGAGCGTGTTCACCATTTTTGTGCAGCTTATGTACTCGGGCTTTCTGTCCATTGTAGTAAAAAATAGATATGTTTTAACCAATTAATTTTATTTTGGACTAAATAAAAGCCTCAGATTCATTCAAGGATGAATAAACAAGTTTTATTTGTAAATAACTTATGCTATATTTATTCAAGAAATTATTAATCACGTTTAAAATTTAGCATTCATGTAACTAATATTCATGTGTAATTGTCAGTGTAAAGTTCAATCTTATATTTTATGTTAGCAGTACATTTACCGAGGGATACGGATTTGGCTTTATAAGCATCTAGAACAGTTAGCATTAAATCCTATAACTGAGCCCTTCTGAAAAGAGCATCAGGTCAGGTCTTAAATTGATATTTTACACATTTTCTTACTTGGTGTGGAGCCTTATATGGCTCGTGACAAGCAAACGATAAGTAAACAGATTGTTTGAATAGTGTTTTATGTTTGATGGTCAGAGTTAGTCAAATGGAAAGTAACAGAAAGAATTAGAGTTACATTGCCTAGCAGGCAGCAGGTGCTAGATTACATCCTCAGGACTAGAGAGGGAAAACAACAACAGCTGAGCAGACCTAATGATTTTTTTTTCTGTCCTTTTGCTAACAGCTTAATATTTCCTGGAGTGCGTCTGGGAGCTGACAGTCAATTCAGCGATTTTCTTGATGGACTAGGACCAGCTCAGCTTGTTGGCCGCCAAACCCTTGCCACCCCTGCGATGGGTAAAAATAATTTTTCTACAGCAAAACTGATGCTTCTTGGTTGATAAGGTCATTTGAAATAGCACAATAGAAGCAATATTTTAGCTAGTGTTGCTGGTTATAAATGACTATCCTAATTTCTAATACATAGTTCTTCTTTGAGATACTATGCAAAATAAACCAAATTAGTTGTAAATCTTTGAGTTACCACAAAATTCTGTCAAAGCAGACATCTAGGAGCTTAAATCTAAAACAGTATTATAAAACTAATGAAAAAGTCTAGCACAAAAAGTCAGTCTACTGACCTGGCAAAGAGAATTCATATCTGAGAAATTAAGATGATTCAAATAACTAAAAACAACTGATAAATAATTATATTTAGCATTTTCAAAGATTAAGCCTCCTGTGTCATTCACAGAAAGTAAGACGAGGTTATTAAAAGTCTTAGTCATGTCTCTCATTTCTGAGGCACAGTATCCAACATCAGCAACTTAATGGAGACATTTATTTCAGCTCACAGTTTGTAGCGGTTTCAGTCCATAGCCAGCTGGCTCCAAGGTAGGGCAGCGTGGCAGAGGGACACAGCGGAGGAAAAGCTGTTCACCTCATGATGGCCAGAAAGTAGAGGGAAGAACTGGGAGGGAGTTAAACCCTTCTGGGACACCCCCAGTGGCCCACCTCTTCTGACCAGAACCCCCTGCAAACAGCACGCTAGTGTGAGGCCTCATAATTCAGCCTCCTTCCAAAAGTCCTGTCTGTGTGTGCCTGAAGCTCTCAGGACGTCTAGGTATAAACCACAACAAGGAAGGATGCACTTCTACAAGAAGAGTAAACTTAAAAGAGTGAATTTAAAAAAGCAATGATGAAAGAAATGAATGAAACTTGGTACATTTCTAAAAGGAACTAATAATAATTATTATGAGTTAGCCAATAGAAAAAAAACAGGATTTTGAGTGTATTTTTTTAAAAAATCAGTACAATAGCAACATAAAACAAGCTGAAGCAAAAATGTTAGTTGAAATCTATAGAAAAGTTGTGAAGTTCAGAAGTTCTTAGTTAAATAAAGATCTTGTTTTATTTAGGAGTAAATGCATACACTAACTTTACATTTTGGTAAAAAGTATAAAAATGAGAATCCCCATGTTAAATACTAACTACCCTCTCAGTTATAAATAAAATGTTTAAAATCTATACTGGCAAAGGAGAAGTCAAAATAAACATCAAAGTCCACCTGTACAGTGGAAGACAGGAGAAAAAGAAGCAAGAAGAAAGCATTTAAGATGAAAGTACAAAATAACAAAAAATAAATTCACTTCTAAAATTAATAACAATGAATGAAATATGTTATTTTCAACCATAAAAGGCTCAAATGGTATTGAAAAAAGAAGAAACAGTTATATATATTCACCACACACAAGTCTGAAGTTTAAAAAAATAATTAAAAATTTGAGGGCCACGGATTTAGCTCAGTGGTGCCGCTGCCTGCCTCGTAAGCGCAAGGTCCTGAGTTCGATCTCTGGTACCAAGAAAAAAAAAAAAAACATTAAAAAGAAAAGTATGGGGAGGGCCCGGGGATTTAGCTCAGTGGTTTTGCTGCCTGCCCTACAAGCGCAAGGACCGTCAAGGACCGGGGTTTGATCCCCAGTACCAAAACAAACAAACAAAAAAAGCATTGAGAAAGAAAAGTATGGGGACCTTGGCTCAAAAACGTGTTTGGTAGATAGCTGATAGCAAACCTCCAGCTGCCACAGCTAAACATCTGCTCAAAGGCCCCGTTCCTTGGGAGGATGGAGGCCTAGTGACGTCATGATGCAGTGTTCCCAGTGGCTCTTGCCCTGCAGGGATTTTCCTTCTGTTTCCCTGTGAGGGGATAGATAATGCGAATGCAAATAATTACAGCTTTTCCTTAGTAAGTAAGTACAGTAGGTGACCTAAGAGCAAGAATCTTGTAGAGTATGAATCACAAAATACTTGTTTCGTAGTTAATAATTTTTTCAACTAATTTGTGAATTTCTTAAGATACATATGGACCAGAAAAAATAAGAGAAACATTTCAGAACTTGATTTGGAAAGTGGGGAATTAAAGTGGGGTCAAGGGCTCCTGAGTGCTAAGATGGTGAAGGTACTTTGGAATTTGCTGTGGGACTCCTTTCTTTTGAAACTGCTCATAACTGGGAAGAAACCGAGACCATTTGCTTTGCCCCCACCTGCAGGTGACATACAGATTGGAATGGAGGATAAGAAGGGCCAGTTAGAAGTTGAAGTTATCAGGGCACGAAGCTTGACGCAGAAACCTGGCTCCAAATCAACCCCTGGTAAGGAAAAGTGCCACCGAGTTTGGTCAGGAGACCCTACAACATTTGCCACCCTGCAATTTTATATGCTTGGTTTTATATCAGCTTTTCTGTGATCTTGATTCTATAAAAAGGCATCTGGGTATTCTTTGCAAGATTATTGTCATATTTTTAAAAGTTTCACTGCAATGGTTTCTTAGCTTGTGTCATTTATTTCTGTACATTTACAAATGCAAATGAACAAAAGAATTCAGTTCTAATTATAACAAGAAAACAGTGAGCTTTAAGATATAAACCTGCATTGCAATACCTACTGTAATGCAAGTCAAAGTCTTAAGATAACTTTGTAAGCATTAGCTTAAAGACAGGAAAATGGCAGTTGTGGAAATAGTGGCATCTTTAAGGAAGAGAACTTACAGAGCAATGGAAATTTAAAATGATTTAAATAGCCAGAAACTCTCAGTAATATCTCTAGTTCTCTAATAAGGTGTTCTTTAAGGAAAGTCAAGTGAATTTGGGGTCAGCCTCTCATAAGTTAATATACTTTTGTTTAGCTCCATATGTCAAAGTCTACCTTTTGGAAAACGGAGCCTGCATAGCCAAGAAAAAGACAAGAATTGCACGGAAAACCCTCGACCCTTTGTACCAGCAGTCCCTAGTGTTTGACGAAAGCCCACAGGGTAAAGTTCTCCAGGTCAGTAATAGATTGTTTAAATTTTTACATTGTAATGTCTATGCTATCCATATAAACACTGCAGGGCTGGTAAAACATGGAGAGAACAAAATTCAGTAAAGAACTTATTATTTTATTCTTGAGTAGAAAAAATAACCACCAGTCTTTAATTTACAATAATGTATAGTATTTACAGTATCTGTTAGGTCTAATGGAAAACATTTTCCTTTTCTTCCCTCATTCTCTTCTTCCTTCTCTCCACCATCTCCTTCTACATTTACCCTATTTCTCATCCTTGCCTTCTCTTCAGTGGATAGATAAATGAAAGATTGTAAGACGAAATGAGGCTAATAATATTTGATTGAGCAGTACTCCATACCAGACATGAGCTATAAACAGGATTCAGGGAGAGGAATAAAGAGAGTATGCAGGCATAAAGAGAGGCATATATCACCCCTTTCAGAGTTTGTAGCTACCAAGTGCAATAAATATCACTATTCCCATTTTAAAGATTATGTCTGAGGATTGCATAGATTGAGCTATTTGGCAAAGTTCCTCAGTAAATTGAAAAGGCAGGATTCACAAACCCTGCCTATGTAAAGCAGGTGATCACAGTCAGTAGAGAACCTTTGTGATGACTGCAGGATTAGAGAATAGAGCTGAGAGTTCGTGGGATGGAAGGACTGTCCAGCCCCAGTAGGAGGTGACCAGGATGTGGTGACTGTCAGTGAGCTCACTGACTTGTCAAGTCATCTGATCAATCAGCCTTCTCAGACACTCCCTCCAGAGGGACCAGCCACAATTTTTTTAACTCCCCTCCCTAACTGGTCAAAAAGAAGTAAATAGTATAAAAGAAGTAAATGCCTCATTATCTGTGGCAGACAGCTATTTACATTGCTTATCAGACAGTAGTTACGAGAGAAAAGTGCTAAATTTACTAGGGAAACTTTATTGTCTCCCATCAAATTTAAACTTGTGTCTCTGAGCACCTCACCACGAGTAATCAAGTCTTCTTACCTATGCTTCCTCCACGGTGTTAGTTGTACTCATTTTTTCTCCCTCACTGACTGGCTCACTTCTACAGAACAGATGTTAGAGAGAGAGAACCCTTCAGATGTGAGAGAGAGAGACCAAGTTCTGTTCATTTCTGTCTCTGCAGGTGATTGTCTGGGGAGACTATGGCAGGATGGACCACAAATGCTTTATGGGTGTGGCTCAAATATTGTTGGAAGAACTCGATCTGTCCAGCATGGTGATTGGATGGTACAAATTGTTCCCCCCTTCGTCCCTGGTGGACCCCACGGTCACTCCCCTAACCCGCCGGGCTTCCCAATCATCTCTGGAAAGTTCAACTGGGCCTCCCTGCATTCGATCATAGTGAACTCAAGCCAGAGTCATTCCAACAAAACTCTACCTTTCAGGATAGTAATCTGAACCAGATATTTCACCAAAAGCATTGTTGGGGACAGACAATCAACTTGTGTTTTGCCTGTAGTAGTTTTTCAATAATATGTCCTGATTGTTGTTTCAAACATGGCTTCATAGGACAGAACAAGGCAATGTATCAAATTACAGTGCAAATCAATGTGCTAGTGAGAGTCACTGATGCTTGGAACAAACAGAAAGGGGAGACTTCAAGTTCACGCACACACACACACCCAATTGAACCAACTGGAAACTCTCACTCTGTGAAAAGTATTTTATACATTTCTGCACAGACCACAAGCAGTGTTATTTCCCTGGTGTCTGCAAGTTTTCATTGTTGTTGTTGTTGTTGTTCTTTTGTGTGTTTATTTGTACGTTGTTTGGTTTTCCCTTGGGCTTTTGTTTTGCTTTGTTCTCACTGTGTTTGTTACTTCCACCTGTATTTTGGCCATACCCTAATAGGCTTTAAGATGCTAACAGAGACCCTTCCTTTCTTTTTCCAAAAGCACAGAAAAGGGCTGAAGCAGTCTCTGAACATCTCCCCAGTGTCCAACAGCTGGACCAGGTGAGACCAGTGCAGGGTTTCACTGGTTTTCCCTCTAGGACTCTTCAAAGTCTTATATGTGGAGACCCAAAAGACAAAAAGTTATCATTCAAAATAGATAACCACAGAATCACTTTTTAAGTGAAGATCCTATTTGTTTGCATTCCTGAAAATTAATTTATGTTTTCCATTGTTTTTCATGGAAAGCTGTTAAGTCAATCTGCAACTAATGCTGGAGACTAAAAACATACTAAACACACAATCATACTTGGGGAATACTCCTTGAAATTCCTTTTTCTTCCTGATATCAGAATATGCTTATGTGTACAAACCATACTTTTGACCTCCCAAAATGGTGACTAGGAATGGATTTGAGCCTAAGACACTTTGAGCTACCCCCCGGCGTCTCAGCCACACCTCAGTGTAGACGCTCCCATCTGCCCTGGAAAGAGCATGATGTGGGCTGTTCAGTATTCCACTGGAAATTCCAGTTTAAATATTCTGCACTAAACTGATGTTTTTATTAAATTTTAGTTTACATTCTTTTGAGGTCAATGCAAGCACAAAGCTTGATTTTTTTAACGCAAAGTATCTTACTTTTGGGGAAGAAAATACAACAAAGTCAAATTTCAGTTTGCATTTTCTTCATTTGAGTTTTTCTTGGCCTTGAGTTTTTCTTGTGACCTTCTGTATATGTGCTACAAACTGCACACTCAGCGGGTGCATCCATATGTTCTCCCTCCTTTTATGAGTCACTCAACTTTTGTGATTACACAAATAGAGCAGCATGACTTGGAACTGTTCAAAGCTGCATGCATGTTTTATAAAAAAAAAAGAAAAAGAAAAAGAAAACACATTATTTACTAATGTATGTTAGCTCCACATAGGCCAGCTTGTATGTTGCATGTACTTGTACAGTTTGCTTGTTAATTACTCTACTGAAATAACCAAGAAATCTAAGCCATCCATTTTTGTTATAGACATTTTTCAGGTTTTAGCCAGACTATCGGTGGGTCTGGGGTGAAATGTCTATAGATGGACTTTATTTTTTACCCTCTGGAAAACGTGATGTAGTAATGGACCAAATTCCTTCTACTAAATATTTTGGTGTAGATTCCTACTGTGGGTCTGTAACACATGTAGACACTGTGTACACACTAGGTTTTAACCCATAGACATACTGCCTGCACCGAGTGAATTATTTATTATTATTTACACATGCCAGAATTATCTGCCCATCATTCCACAGGGCACAGATTGGCACTGCTCACCATGCTGGGCAGGAAGAGCTGAAGCATAGGTGCACTTCTACTAGATTCCGTTCTGTCTTAGTGGCCAACAACCAACTGGTTATAATTGGGTAGTATCTTTCTATTTGGACCACTTGTCTTAACACTCCCCTGTGCTTTTAAATGAACTTACAACTCATGTATGTAAACATGTTTAATAAAATTTACTTTTCATGTCAGTTGATAGCCATCTGTGTTCTATGTTTTGCCAGATTTCCATTGTGGGTTCTTTGGTTGTAATGTGGAGCCTGGTGGTGGGAAGGGGAGGTTGGGATGTGCTGTCTGCTGTGGGCATTGAACTTGACTTGTCACTGCACTATCTATGTCTTAATCTATGGCCTGAAAGGTCCTTCTGCATCACATACAAGTTTTCACTTTGTCAGCCTGTCTAAGTGAGCACATGACTATACTTCTGAAAAGTGGCATTATTAAAAATAATAAATCTCAATAAGAATCAAATGGAAGGGTGTTTTTCTGATGCTGTTTGAATGTGCTAATAAAGGAGACAACTCTGTTGTCCAATTGCCAAACCATCTCAAGTTATGTGACATATCAAAATATCGGTTCTGCGCCTCTCATTACAGTGTCTGCTTCCTCTTTTGTCTTTCCCTTCTATACCTTTAACTCATTTATAGAGTTAAGTGAGGATGGACCTGAGGTGTGAGGATGGCCTGAGGATGGACCAACTCCACAAAAGCCACTGGTGCATTACTCTCAGTCATCTTAAGGAGCAAACATATCTTCAAATGTGGGTAGTTAGGTCTCTAATGGTCCTTATGTTAAAAAAGAAATTCCCTTTCTCAATTTAATTTCATGACTTTTTCTTTTCTAAAAGTGTGTCCAAACATTTCATAGTCTTATGAAACGCATGGGAAGCATTAATTTTTATTGCATTATAGTAAAATAACTGTTGAAATGGAGTATTGACTTTCTAAGAGCTTTTATTTTTTATAGATCACACTTTAACTTCATAAAACAAAATAAGTCAAGTTTGAGACAATAAAGCAAGTTCAGACGTGACACCATCAGTCGTTTATAGTTTTTAAAGCAATGGACAGACTCTTAGCCTGTGAAGTCACCCTGTTGTTTGGTCTACAAGACATGAGATTGTCTGGTAGCCTTGGGTCCATAAGAGGCAAAAACAACCAATCAACTTAGTTTAAAACAAACTGTCAGAGCAAATCTAATATGTGTGCATTAAGATAGCATATAACTGGGCAGGGGCTGAGGGTGACTGTGCCTTTGAAATGCAAGGTAACTGGAAGCACCTGTAGAATTCTCTGTCTAAACAGAGACAAGAAAGCCATAATCTCTCCTCATTTCAGAGCACACCACACCGTGTTGGGCTTTCACAGTCTACAGTGATGGAGGGAAAAGCGTATTGCTGTCTTTATGATTTCTTGCTGACTCTACAACTTATTTCTTGAAGTCCCAGCCTGAGATCTATGACTTGAATATACTTAGCCAACATTATTAAAGGTTTAAGAATTAGATATTACATTAGGTACGTGAAGTATAAAAGTTTTTAAAAATGACCCTGTCTTAAATTCCCTGTCAGATATCATTATATGAAGAAATAAGATAATATATGTTTGACTTATATGTAGAAAGCTATGGGATTATGTGTAATTCTTACAGAAGTGCTAGAAGATATTTAATGCTATGATCCCTGCATTACACGTGTGGATCTGCGGCTTATCAGAGACACTAAGCCAGAAGTCCAGAGTCACACTGCTCACCTGTCACAGAGCTGGGACCGGGACAGAGGTCTGCCCAGTTCCAGCACCGGCTCTGCCCAACACTGTTCCCAGCAGCCGTGCAGTGACTATGTGCCAGATCCTGGGGAAGGAGAATGACACAAAGGAAAGACCGGAGCCCAACCTGGTCTGCCCCCTCCTGGCCACTCCCAGCCAACGTGGTCTTCGCTGTGGTCCAGTGACTGCTATTCCCATGGGCATGGGGAGGTGGCAGGGGGCTTCTTCATGTCCTTCATCCCTTCTGTTTCCTCTTCCTCCTCTGATTGCATTCATCATTTGTATTTCCAGAGTTCATGAATAGTGTGCAGCTCTTGGGGACAATACGAGTAAAGGGAATAAAGTTTCCTGTAGCAAGGTCTCTTGCTTTCTTTTGCTGTGGAGTTTGAACTGCCTGTTGAATGCCCTTGCCTGACTGTCCCTAGCCCCAGTGCAGGAGCAGCCTTCAGTTCTGCTTCTCAAATGGATCTGCGTGGCAGGCTTGTGATCAGACTCAGAGAGCTTTGTGGCACTTTATACGATCACTGCATTATTTGCTTCCAAAATCAATTCCATGCCTCTCCATCTGTGTGCCGAGTCCCTTCTCAGAAGAGCAAACAAGTCATCCCTCACACAGCCCCACATCCTACACAGTCCTGCCACCAGGGCCTCTCCACCAGGGCCTCTCCACGGGGACCACACACACACACACTCACATCTAACATGAAGCCAAGCATACGAGACATTGTGGGCATCACAGAGGCATTTTTATGAGTTGAGCTTTGGGAGGTTACTATAAATTCATATCTAAGACTCAAAGTCTTAGTTTTCTCTGTTTGGGCTGTGTAATCACCATAAAGAGCTGCTCTGTTGTCACTGTCTAATGATAGCCAACTTTTTCTCTAACTTCCTGAACTCCCAGTGCAGGAACTGTCACCTCCCAGCCAAATACCATGGCTGTGCGCCATGGCTGAAGGTCTTTGGCACTGTGAGTTAGGTCTTCACTGCTAATAGAAGTCTTCCAATTATGCAGAGCTTCCAGTTCATTCCTTTCCTTCCCCATTGCTAAACTTTTCAAAAGTGTTTTGTTTTTTTTTAACCCTGTAACCAATACTTCACCGACCGCCTATCTGGTATTCCGATTTAGAACTGCCATTTCAAATACAGGGTGTCAAAGTAAATTTGAATTTCAAATACAAAATTAATAAAGTTAAACATAATGTTAAGTTACTTGTTTATCTAAAATCAAAATTGAACCAGGCAACCGCTATTTTTATCTGCCCTCTCTGACAGCTCTAATCCTTTTGCCATCTGGTTTGTGTCCTGCTGCTTTGTTGAAATGCTCTGGTACGTACTTTCCAACCACTGGCCAGTTCCAACAGCCTTTTCTCAATAAAGTCTTTGACTTCTCTGTATTTGCTACTAAAAGTTTCCTTCTTGGAATTCCTCTATCCTCATTATCCTGTTTTGCTGACTTGGAAGTGGCAGGATTTTATTCTGAATGCTTTACTCCATACCTGCTACCTGTGTTGTTTTGTGGTACTTCAGTAGAGTGGGCAGCAAATCCACACCTGCCCCATTGACTTGCGCTCAGCCAGATGTTGTGTATCCAGGGAAGTTAGTGGATGGGACAGAGCAGAGCCCATTGTAAGTAAAAGGAAAGGCTCTCTTCAGGCAGACACTGCTCTTTCAACCTTGTCCTCAAATGAGAAACAGGTGGAGTAGGCTTGTGCCCAACTCTCAAAACAGAGCCGCCCAAACTGGCCTCCAGATCAAAAAAAAAAAAAAAATCAGGAAACACTGAGATTTAGATCATTACTATAGCAAGGTCTATGTGTTCCTTTTCTTCATAACCACTGTGTATAATATTGACAAGCACTAAGGTACAAAGTTGAATGACACAGATTCTCGAACATTCCTTAACTTTACACCACAAGAGTCTGACCTTTTTCTCTTTTTATGCTTCTTCCACAATTTTACTATCCCAAGACTGTGATTACTTTTTAATCCACAGCACTGCAAATTCTCTAATTAACAGGTCTAAGTTGATAAGGCCTCTCCCAATGAACTGAACAGGTAGGAAAAAGCCCTCCATCATAGGCACCCCAAATCATCATCTTCTGGTTGTGCATTACCTTTCTCCAAGTTCTGAGATACAATCATATTCCATGTAACAATATTCCGTCCCACAGTGGGGCACATAGATGACAGAGCATACCACACCACCCAGGAGTGCAGACAACACCTAGCTTTCTGCAAGTGCACCCTGTGATGTTTGCATGAAGACAAAGCATCTAACAATGCATCTCTCAGAACATACCCCAAATTTAAACAATGTATGACTGCATTTGATTTCTTCATGAGTTTGATGATAAAGATAGTAAGAGAATAACTAAGGAAAGTCCATGAAGATTTGACTCAAGGTGGGTTCCATTCATATCTATTCATTCAACAAATTTTTGTTGAGTTTATTTGATTGCAATAAATCATTAAGCAATCAACCATATAGTGATGATGAAAATGAAAAGAAGCCCTGCCCTAAAGGAACCTGTGATCTAGCCTTAGTTGAGAAAGTCGTGAGGCAAGGCCATGAAGGCTTTCTTTAAAAAAGTACAATTTCAATTGAAAAATGCATGATGAAGAGAAGTGTACAACATTCCTTGGAAAGGAAACCCATGAGAAGGTCAGTGCCGGGAGATAATGTGGCGCTCTAAGAACCGAAAGGAAGCCCTGTGAGGGAAATGCCAAGATCAAGGAGGCCAGCAAGCCAGATGGGCCCAGTGTGTGGTGTTCTCTTTAACCTTTCTGAAAATCTGCAATGGGTTACAACTAACTATAGTTCTCACTGCAAAACTGCTTTAATGTAAGCATGTGCCTATCTCATCACTTACTTGGTGTTTAATATTTCTTGGCTAGTGTATTAGTTGAGAGAGAATAACCACTGTAAAGAAGGGAACCGAAATACAATTGCTCAAGTACAATAGCAATTTACTTCAACCTGGATAATATTCTTGGGAGGCTGAACAGGTGAACAGGAATAGTAGTTGGCAACCCAGGTGGGTGGAGCCCCTGGAATCTCCAGTACATGGCCTCTAGGCTCCTTGGATGTCCTCTCCATTGTTGCCATCTAGAATAGGAAGTGAACGTGGAAGAGCACATTCAAGAAATGTTAATGGACCAGATCTGAAGTGGTGTATGTTGCTTCCACTTATATTCTGTCAGCTAGAATTCAGTCAGGAGCCCTCACTTATGGGCCAGGGAGGCTGTGAATGCCCAGAAACTTGAACATGGGTTTCCCATAAGCAGTACAGTCTCTGTCCCAGTGACTGCCCCCATCAGTGAATGAATAAATGGAAGTCAACATGTCTTCCTTGTACCAGTACTAGTGTCTGGCAGAGTTCACTTTGAGCAGAAGGGTGCAAGTGCTCAGCCCAAGCAAGCAGCTCCTAAGGATGGACTATCACCTCTAGGGGGTTTGGATCTGCTAAGAACAGCATCCAAGGATACTAGTCAAATTTTCTAAGCCAGTTACAGCTCTGATTCATTTGATTAAGTTTGGTACATTGGTCTCCTAAGTATAATGTTGGAGGAACTCAGTTTCCTTGAAACGCTGTTGGCAATGGTTTTCAAATTCCATTCTGAAGAACTAAGGGGTCTTCCTTGAGCCTGTCTCCAGGAGTTCTGGAAAAGGTAAAATGGAGAGCAGGTCTAAGCCAGCAGGTCCCAGAACCCTCATTTTTGTTTAGCCTGCAGTACTGAATTTTAATATGCTCAGCCATTTTACTGAGGTTTTGGGGAATTTTATTTTGTGAAAATTTAGATGGAGATTGTAACTCTTTTAATCTAACAGCAACCACATAAGCTATATAAACTCTCTTTCCTAGGAAACTGGGCTGTCAGAACCCTAGCTGGTAGAGTTCAACAATCAAAACAAAAGTTCCAAGACACTGAGGTTATGTGGCCTCCCGGTTCTGAAGGTAACAGGAAGCCCAGTAAGCAGACCGGATGTTAGCCCGCCTCCTACCACCCTGACCCTCCTCATTCTCCTCCCAGAAGCCTTTCTGTCAATTACCACTACAGCACCAGGCCAGCAGGGACTAAAACACGAATTAGAAGCTCAAAATAGTACATCTAGCAACATATTTTTACTTCCTGGGAAGCTGTGCTATATTTGTGAATTTCCACTGCTTTGTTAACAGGCAAACAGCAATTGTGTTACACGGTTCTTCTCAATAGTCAATTGCAGAAGAAATCTTGCTCCCCTACACCAGCAAAATGCCGAAAGCTCAGTTAGCCCAAAGATTTCAGTTCTAAAGCCTTCCCTCTGTTGGTGAGAGCTAGAATTTTGCAAAACAAACGGGTGTGGTGGCGTCACTTCGCCACGAGATGGCAGCAACAAGCCATGCAGCTCCGGGAAGACGCCAGCGACAGCTCACCTGTTGAGTCTTGAAGAAGGAAGAACAAGAAGAGAACCCGAAAGCCAAGGACACACTGGTGGGCAAACAGCCCGTCTCAACTTATAAATATATCTGTTGCGTTTAAATGTTTCATAATTATTAAGATGCCCAATCTTTTTCATCTTTAGCTCTGTGAAGAATTATTCAGAAGACCTTTGTTTAAAATAAATTCTGAATTTTTACTTTTCTTCCTGCCTGACGATTACAGCAAGTTTATTTTCAATCTCCAATGCTCCCACCGCCTCCCGACTGTCCTAGGAGTCTCTGCCACCATCCTCATGCGCCTTTCTGCACTGGGCCCCTGTGCCTTCTTTTCTTATCAGGGCATTTGTCATTGGACTTACAACCTGCCCTGAATCGGGATGATCTCATCTTGCAATCCTTACCTTAATTACAGCTACAAAGTCTCTTCTTCCAAATCAGGTCACATTCTGACTCTCCAGGTAGACTTTTATTTCGGGGTGGGGGGCATCATTCCAACCACTACAAGTTGGAGACAGGTTATTTTCTGACATTTCACTATTCTCAACAGATTATTGCACGTCACTCTATCTGTACAGAAACCAGTGAATATCAGGCCAAAGCAGCAAAGTTCAAAGTTGACTATGAATGTGGAAATTTCTAGAGATGTATTATTAGTAAAATAAAATAAAAACTTTCCCCAGAGAAGTCCATGCAACCCCTTCTGTGAAATAATTTCCAGTGTGTGGTATTAATACCAGTATTGACAAGGTTTTAATTTGTATGCCAGTTTTATAATAATGAAAAAAACATTGGATTAGTCTTTTGTAGTCCACAGATACAAACAATTGGATGTGCAGACTCACTAGCTGTGTGTCCCTGGACAGAAAAATGGGTGTAATAATACTACCTCCCTTCCTTGCCTACAAGAAAAGTATACAAAAGTGCTTTAAAATATATAAAACGCTACAAAGAGGCTTCTTGCCCACTTTTGGGGCATGTGTAGACCAGAGTCTGAACCCTTGCCCTCAAAGTGCCATCCTCAGAGCTGCCAGGAAGCCTGTAGCACACAGACCCAGGACCCCAGCCAGACCGACAGATGCAGGACCTTCTGCCTATACCATCCCCACGTGGTTTATATGGACACTGATGCTGGGACACCCTATTTTCAATGGCCTTGTTTTGATTAACTTATTTGCTAAATTGAAAATTGGTAAAAGCAAGGGCAGGCAGAGGAGGAAAGAGAAGGCACCCAGATTCTTTCCTTGCTGAGACTCCCAACAAGCCAGTTAGGAACCACAGTGACAGCTCCTGACCTGGACCTCAGAGGGGTTCAGCTTTGCTGGCTCCAGAAGATGAAAGGTGCCACATTGGGGAACCATCAAAAATTCTGCGGTCTTGACTCGGGCCTTTCAGGATGGCACTGTCACAGTCAACTGGAAAGAGTGACTGCCAGGGACATTAAATTAAGAGGGTAGCAGACAAGGAGGACCAAAGAGCTCCTGGAGGGTCCTTTGATCTTCCTCCCCTGATTCCTTCCAGGAAGAGTGTGGGGAATGATGGTGCCCATCTCAGTAAGGTAAGACCCTCCTGCTCCAGGTGCCAGATGAGAGGTGCTCTACAAATACAGAATGGTGGCATCTAGGCTGGCCTTTGCACAAACTGAGTGTCTCTAGCCTGGCCTCTGAGAGTGCCTGAGGAGGCTGCAGGGCCCATGTGGTCACAGCGGGCTGGGGAGCTCTCTCCCCAGGCTCTGTTGCCAAGAAAACAGCTGGGGGAATGAAGGCGGCTGTCTGAGTGCTTGGTTGGCTGGTGGAGCTGAAAGTATAATTTCATGTGAAAGTCAAATTTCCCGGGGCCAAGGCAGGAAGCAAGTGATGGTTACTAGAAGGGATCCAGCCCATCTTCTCCAACAGAGCTCCTCTGGGCAGAAAATCTTAGCAAGGAGGGAAGCAGCCATCCAAGGAGCACTGAAGAGCACTTGGCAACCTTCAGTCTGAATGTACAGTGCTGTGGGAGCTGTTGTCTGAGCCAGACACAGAGTTCTGACCGTTCCTCTCGCAGGCAATCCAAGGAACGCAATGACTAATTCAGCCTCGGAGCACATTTTGGCCTTCCATTGGCACCCTGCTGATGAGGACCTGAGAGACAGGCTCGCTTCCTGTCTTCCCCTCCAGGAAGCAAGGCAGAACGTAGAGGCGCCATGTCATTGCCTCCCTCTCTGCACAGCTGGGGACTTTTCTTGACTGCTCCCAAGTGGAATTCGTTTTTCCTCTGTCCTCCAATGGAATAATAAAACCTATATCATCACATTCTATTGTCTTCTCTCCTTTTGCCAGTCAAAGAATTTCATTGAGACCGGAAGACTGTATTTATTTATCGATTGCAAGGGCCCCACTCAGAGCCTGTGTATCTGAGATTGCTTACACTGTGAAAGCAGAGAGAAGACAGGCAAAACAAAACAACAAGACTTTCAGAAAACCCCAGTGAGGCACAGACAACATAATTATTACATTGCTGGCTTTTAAGTTGCTAGCAACCTATGTAGTTATTTTATCTAATTTTTGTGTTTCTTCTACTCTATAAGGGAGGTCGTGCTTCCTACACTCACAGATAAGAAACTGGACCAAGAAAAGTTAAATAAATGACTTAGGTAGATGTCATGAGTAGTCAGTTGCTGAGCCACTATGTGTAGCTAGAGCTATCTGATGCAAAGTATGTTCTCCATGAAACTCCCGGCTAAGTAACAGCTTTTTAAGCACACAGTCTGCAGTGTATATTCCTTGGTAGCTTCCCTAGTTCTATAAATTCGTTATCACTCACTAACCCACATCTTCATAAGCAGCTAGGTCCGAGCAATTCATGAAGTCCAAGCAGAACTCTTTGCTCTCAACTCTATACCCATGAGCTGCTCGAGGCCTGAATGAGTTCAATCAGCAGCTGCTGAGCAGTCACCCAGAAGGACTAGTGTGCAGGATTTGCCACCAGCTGGCTTCCTCTTTAGAGGAGCTGCTCTGGGTCTTCCGGACTAACAAGTGCCTTGGGCAATCCACAGGCTTCTAGCCACTACTGTGCCCCTGGCTGGCTTAAGAACATGTAGAAGCCACTGTCCATAATGGTTTTGATTAGACTTCGTGGTAGCATCCGTTGGACACCATCCAATTCCCTGTCCAGTGGCGGTCTTCTGGTAGTTCCTTGGCAACCGCTGTTCTGGAGATTGCTGATTTTCACCCTACAGTGCTGGTGCCATTTGCTCCTACACATTCTTCTGCTGATGAGATCCATGTAAATAGAGAGACTCCTGCTCAAATATTCCTTTCATCGAATTAATAAAACCTTGACCTTTCCAGTCGGGACTTCACCCTGCTTGAGATTCCTTCTCCTTTTCCATGGACAATTCCAGAAAGGCAGCAGTCATAGACAATCCAGTCTGAACGTGCTCAGCACACCCAGGATGTTTAGCTTTGAAACAAGCAGCCTTATCTTGGCTTAGTAAAAGAAGCCATAAACTGAGACAGAAATGCAGTTAAAGCATTATACTTAGCATTGCATATGCTTAGGTCAAAATCAGCCTTCCAAAATAGCAGTGCCAAAAATCCAGTTTAACTCCCTAAATGTGATTGAATCCTCAAATGTTAAAGCTGGAAAGAGCTATTCATTTTATAGTGGCATTAACTAGGCCTAGGAAGTGCTCGCTTCAGCAGCCCACATACTAGAAGAAACTAGGCCTAGGAAGGTCAAATGGCATTTGAGCCCTTGGTTGGGCTCACCTCTGAGGGCATAGTTCCTGCAGGTCTTTGCTTCTCAAGAAGGAAGGGAGAGGGGGCAGCTGGGGAGATGGAACTCCTGGGGAGAAGCTGGTGCATGGGAGGTCTGGATTCCTACCAGGTCCTGCCACAGCCTGAGCCTCCCCCCCCCGCCACACACACACGACACAGGGGAGCTGAGCCTGGTCAGCTGGTCAGTGGCATTAAACATCATTATTATCATCTTCATTATTTGCAGAAACAAAAAGGCTTTCTTCAGTAGATATCAAAAGCTTCACTTGTCAGTGATTTTTAAATGGATGATGGTAGTAGTGGGGCAGTGAAAATGTTTCTGTTGCAGGCCCTCCCTTGCCCTGCTCCCTGGAGTGGCCGCTACATGCTTTGGCGAGCAAGTCTGAAAGCACAGGGCTGGGTTCTCAGCCACCCTCACTCCTCACCTTATTTTCCCTCCCATGTCAGTTTGTGTCCTGGCCGACCATCTACCAAGGCATCACCAGGAGGATGCAGGGAATCCAGATGGTTCGCCTCATCCTCTCTTCCCCTGAGTCAAAGTGAACACTGACAAGAACCCCAGGCTACTCCTGCAACAAAGTGCTTTAAATTTCCTGGCTGACAGGTGGAACTTCAGAAGGATGTTTAAATAGACCTACAAATACCATAAAATTTCAAAACAACCATTTGATTTACAAAAGACTCTTTCTCTCAATGAGTACAAGCTAGGAGCTATAGGCAAATCGGTGTCAACAACTTTTCAGAGACAAGAATGATGCTTGGTTTCATCATTTGCTACCGGAAGTACCTGGACCTTAACTGCTTTTTCCATTTGGACAAAAACATTGCTAAGTGCTAGTTACTGGTCCTCTCTCCGCCAGTCCTTTCAGTTTTTGCCTCACTTTCTGTGGCTGGTGTTGAAAATTTGCATTCTGTATTGGGACTTAGCACAGCAAAGGTTTTTCTAGTTAGTGCTGGGCAGAGTGGTTGGTGACAGGTAAACTTCTCCTCCCACTCCCATTGATTTCTTCTCCTCAGTCTTTAAAATCACTTAAGAATAAGAAACAGGGAGGCAGGCTTTGTGGAGATGGAAAGGAGATCTGGGAATGGGGGAGGTGGTGGGGAAGGAAAGGGAAGTAAAAAGTATAACTGCAATACATATATGGACCAATTCCTCAAGATAAATGTAATTATTATGCAGCATAAACATGTACTAATAAAAAGAACACCTGCACTCAAATAACCAAATAAATAAGCCACCCAGGCTAATAATGTGTACACACAAATCGAAACCTTTCTCTCTAAATTCCCATGCTTCTTCACCGGTGATATCTCTCCCACCAAAAATGTGATTCTTAGTGATTTTTAAGAGATTTTACAAAACAACTAAAAATACCACTTTATAATATATTTGCATTTTTTCCTGAAATGTCACAGGTAACATTCCCTTAAAATGATTGCAAAATATAAGAAGAGGTGAGTGTGAATTCCCTGTTGATTTAGAATGTTGGCTGAGACTTCAGAGCTGGCAACGGAAGGGTGTTAAATTCCTGTAAATTCTAATAGGAGATGCTAGAGCAACCAGGCAGCACTCACTAAGGGGTGATCCAAAGCCCGGTTTGGTCATGTTTAATGCAACATTCTTCATCTAGTGTATTTACGAAAAGAAGAGACTGAGTGTGAGAAGTTTGGGAGGGAAGACTTTCCCAGAGAGGCCTGGCTAAGAGCAAAATGTCATCCTTTTAGGACCAGTTTTTGCTCACACACTAGGTAAAGAGAGTTTCCAAAGAGCGACTCATGAGGTGAACAGGCATTGAAGAAAGTGGGGAGACTGACTGTCCATTCCCTGAGGATCTTTGAAAGTTAGAGAAATCTGAGAGCCCCATGGACTCCGAGCTCTTACAGATACTGTCACCGTTAGCTGAAACATGGAGACCAAAGGTCTAGCACCGCCCACTTGGGAGTCTGAGAAAGGAAGGCATGCAGTAGATGCCCTCCAGTAGGAGAGTAGGACGACCCTGTGAGGAGCTCCACCCCTACAGGGAGCCTCCCTCCAGTGGAGCGATGCCCAACCAACACCTGGCCTTGAGTCGTGCTGAGGAGCACTTGGTGTGGATGGCTTCCCTCCAGGGTGAGACATTGCTTGCAGTGAGAATGGAGATATCCAGCTGGAGGGGAGGCAGGTGAAGTCAAAGTGGTCAGAATGACCAACCAGGATCTCTATGTCTTCACTGCAAATTAAGGCTGCCAGAGGCACTAAGTGAAAGGATTTAGGAAATTTGTGAATCCATGAAAGAAAAGGCAGCAGGCCTCAGCATTTGATAGCTCACCCACTCAGAGGAGGAGCAGGACTAGCTTACAGCCTTCCCAGTCTTTTCCTTTCCCTCGAAGCTTTTAATGCAGCCCTGCAGCAGCCAGAGCAACAGAGACAGCAGCAAATGCATCCTTGCATCATCTCCCTGAAGGGTTCTGAGCCTGAACTAGGCTCATTTTGGCAGAGTGAGAAGCATAAATTGGACCACAGGTTAATATCTTGCTGCAAGACTGGCTGAGCTTTAAAAAATAAAACTTAGGAAATTTTCAAACATACCAAAATAGAATGATATGATAAAGTGCCACATCTTATCACCTAGTGCAAATGGCTACTGTCTGTTTATAGCCTACTCACACATTTCTACCAAGTTGAAGCAAAAGTGTATGTGCCTACAGTGACACCTAAATGTAAACTCCATGTTGATGTTTGAATGCTGCAGCTTTAGGCCTCTCTGATCCTCCTTCCTCTCTTTCCTCCACGAAGAAGCTGGTATGAAAGCCTGGGGGTCCCTCCTGTGACTGTTCAGATTTCATTGGGCTTCTGCTTTGTATGAGATATAGTACATAGTCTTTTTTTTGTATTAAATTCTTTTATTAGTACATTGTAGGTATACAACACAATTACATTTCTCATTGGGAATTGTACCTTTATATAATGCATCTTGGTTCTTATTTTTT
>NW_004624819.1:7503768-7547381 GCF_000247695.1 Heterocephalus glaber | reverse complement strand
CAGGAGCAGTGGGACAACAGCTCAGAAGCCCCTACCTCTGGGCTGGGAACAGTGGGACTCAGTACCTTGGTCTGGTGGTCTGGTGTCCTCTGCATCTTTGTAGTGTGGAACCAGGTGGCTGCTTGTCTGCAGCAAGGTGATTTGGTGTCTTCCTCAGGACCTCGGTAGGGCATGCACAGACCTTCCTGTGTGCAGTGGGCTGATTCGGCATATTCTGCGCTACTCAGGACCTCAGTAGGGCATGGGCAGACCTGCCTGTCTGTATAGTACATAGTCTTATTTTTAGGGTTTTATGGTTGCTGAGTTAAGGGAAAACTAAATCCCCTGTTTAATGTAGCTTTCTTGCATTCAGATCAAGGGTGACTTACATGCATGCAGAAAGCGCGGAAAGACTGACTGCTTTTATAACAGAACTCTGGGGAGAAGGTGGCAGCATCTAAGTCATTCTGGAATTACTCGAGCCAAGTGAGAAACCAGTGGTTTGGCATTTCATTGTAGGTAAGAGATGGGGCTTGGATGAGTTTCATTCTGCTTATAGAAGTACCTCCCTCCCTGGACACCACTTCAGCTCTGGGTGAATATGCTTCCTGGGCCTGCCCTCCCTCCCAGGTGACCACGACCTCAGGCAGTATCTGAGCAAAGGGACAAAGGTGCTGCAGGTAGCAATCTCCTTCCAGCAAGCAGGGCTGTGCCAGAATGCACAGGTCAATGGCACTTTTCCCAGGGTCAGCCCTCCCAGGAGCTCTGCAGGTGCATCAGAAGTTATAGCTCTTTACAGATGAGTTTCTAGGAATACTTCATTCCCTATTTTTATCAAGTGTTAATCCCTACAAATAAATACTAGAGCTCAATCTGACCCATAGGAGAATTAATTCAATGAGTCATCTAGCAACAAAAATGTCAAAGATCTAGCCTTAGTTTTGCAATATGCACCTGGATAAACTCATTGTTTTCAACTCCAGAACTTTGAAATCAGAAACTATTCAGGTTTTCCTAGCTTTTGAGTAGAATGCCATAAAATCTAACAGAAAATTGTCCTTTTTTCTAGATTTTTTTTCAAGAGTGAACCAGTATACCAAGACTACCATAAAGCCTTAACCCTTCAGCCCTTGGGACAACTTTCCTCCAGAATTTATCACTTCTCAACTGCTGTGTGCCTATTGTGAGTGGGTATAAACCGGGTATGTGCTGGAGTTAGCTTACAAGAACTCATGGTGTACACTTCTTCCCATGAGGGTTGCATAGAGTATTTCATACTAAAACAGGTTATTTTAAGCTGATAACAACTTAACTTTGATTACAAAACCTCCACATTTTTGCTCTCACCTCCCTTGTTTTTAATGTCCCATTTTATATTTTTATATGCATATTGTTTAACCAGTCATTGTGGCTATTGTGAAATGCAAATGATTTACACACCACCATTACAGTATTCTGCATTTGACTTTCTTTTTACCAATTTTACCACTGATTTTTGTCTTTCATGTATTTTCATGTGGTTAATTAGTATCTTTTCATTTTAACTTGAGGAACTCTGGCATTTCTTGTAAAGGAGGTAGAAGATGTGATGAATTCTCTGGGTTTTTATTTTTCTGGGAATGTCTTTCACATTCTTCATTTCTGAAGGACAACACTGACAGATGCAGCATTCTTGGTTGGTAGTTTCTTCTTTCTTTCAGCACTTTAAATACACTATGCCCACTCTTGGCTTGCAAAGCTTCTGTTGAGAAGTCTGTCCCAATTGGTTTATGCAGTTTCCTTTATGTGTGAATAGTCTTGTCTCATGCTGCTTTCAAGATTCTCCTTTTGTCTTTAACTCTTGACTATTTGACTATAATGTGACTTGGAGTAATCTTCTTTGGGTTGGTCTTGCCTAGGATCCACTGGACTTCCTGAATCTGGATGTTTATATTACTCCTAACTCACATGGGTAGCTTGAAATCAGCCATAGTGTATTTATATAATAGAAATTGGCAAGTGCTACAGATCAGTTTTTTTAAAAAAATAAACCAGAAAGCCCATCACTGAAAATTATCAGCATATTACTTGTTAGGGTAGAATAGGCAGAGGGGGAAGTAAATGCATCTTTCAAGATTTTACCTAAACTTTGGAAAACTGAATAATTTTAAAGTTGAATGACAATTCTGATCTATCTTTCCTTATCTCTCACTTGGTTTATTTTCTTGTTCTTTCCACATATGAGAACAAAATTATTCTTTGTGATATAGTTTCACAATTCCAGATTAGATATGTTTTATGGGGCAGTAGGGCATCTGATTTATAAGCTTGTACTCTAGGTCAAAATTCTGCCTCTGCCACTTCCTAATTATTTGACCATGGAAAATTTCATTCAGCATGAAAATCTCAGTTTCCTTATTAGAAAATGTAGATAATAAGAACTCTTACCTTATGGAGTTATAATAAGATCATGCCTGGCATTCAATGCATACCTATTAGGTATTTGTTAAGTAAATGACATATGCATGGTTATAAAAGCATGTTGTCAATACTCAACTGCTTGATAAGACTAGTTTCAGTAGCTTCAAACTAACATTTGTATTAATTTATTCCTTTTATTTAAAAGTTCCATATACTCAAAAGTCTCTGAAAATGGTGTAAGTTAGGACCTGCTTTTGAATTCTGACCACTGAAGCTGTAGGAGGAGAAGCTGCATCAAAGGTGGCAGATGAGAGCTGAGGTGCCTGCCTGCAACGGTTCACAGATTCTGGGTGGCTATAGCATGGTTTCGAGGAGCATTCATCAGCCACTCCTCTGTGCCTCCTGCTTTATTTATCTTGAGCACCTGACCATTAAACATGCCCATTGTTATATTCACTCTTCTATTTCAGTGTTTAAATTCATCTCAGTAATCTACCACTGTAACCCTTATGATGTTCAGTTATCTTAGATGATTAAAACTAAATATGAAAAATTAGCTAACAAATACAACTTAGCTTAAAGCTACAACATTTTAAATTTAAATGTCTATATATTTCTTGGAGTGTCCATTTTATCTGGTTTGGGGGGTAGATTTATACCTCTCTGCAAAATTCAGTGGAGAGATTAATAGTACTAATAAGAATTACAGGAAATAGAGACAAAATAACTATTTACTTTGGCCAAAAAGAAGGAAACAGAAAAATTCAAGGCACTTGCAGAAATTCCTCAGAAGAAGTTGTGATTTCATATTTGAGTGAGTACATAGCAACTTATAAATCATATTTAGGACAAAGAGGACTCTCATAAGGAAAAGTAACCAGAATTAATGGATGTCTGTTTGAAATTCTTTCTGACTAATTCCCCCACCACTACCTCCATTTCCTGTTTCCTCTCTATTTCCTGAGAATTGGTACAAATTCAATTGTTGACAAAGGAATTGCTGGAGCAAAAACACATTCTGCAAGAAGATTTCAATTAATATGAACAAAATCTCAGTTACCCATGAATTAGCACAAACAATCAACAAGTGGGATCTCTTCTTACTAAAAACCTTCTGCATAGCAAGAGAAACCACCAGTGTGAAGAGACCACCCACAATGTGGGAAGAAATTTTCACCAGCGGTCCCTCAGACAAAGGTCTACTATCTCGAATCTATAAAGAACTTAAAAAAATCAGACCTTCCAAATTTAAAGACCCAGTCCAAAAATGGGCATCTGAAATGAACAGACATTTCTCACACAAAGAGGTAGAAATGGCAAATAAACATATAAAAAAATGTTCCACATCACTGGTCATTTGAGAGATGCAAATGAAAATAATGCTGAGATTCCACCTCACCCCAGAAAGAATGGCTGCTATCATGAAATCAACCAATAACAAATGCTGGCGGGGCTGTGGGGGAAAGAGGAACCCTTCTCCACTGCTGGTGGCAGTGTAGACTGGTGCAACCACTGTGGAAATCAGTATGGAGATACCTCAAAGAACTAGGACTGAAAGTCCCATTTGACCCAGCTATTCCCCTGTTGGGTATCTTCCCCAAAGAATAAAAAGAATCATACCACAGTGATATATGCATACCCATGTTCATAGCAGCACAGTTTGTAATAGCTAAAACTTGGAAACAGCCCAAATGGCCATCAACTGGAGACTGGATCAAGAAAATGTGGTTTTTTAATAAAATGGAGTACTACTCAGCCATAAAAAGTGAGAAACTAGAGACATTAATACATAAAAAATGAGAAACTAGAGACATTTATACCTAAATGGATGCACATTGAGGCCATACTCTTAAGTGAAATAAATAGGACACACATGCAAATACCAAATAGTTTCTCTAGTGTGAGAAACTGAAAGTGTAAATAAGTGTGAGAAACTGAAAGCGTAAAATATTTAACAGATAATGTGAAATAGGAAGAAAAGGGGCAAAGAGCAAGGGGAAGTGGAAGGAGTAGGGGAAAGGAAAGAAGGGAATGGAATTAATATGAGAAAATGTAAAAAAAGGAAACAATGTCTTTGTAAATAGGGAGGGGTTGAAGGGAGGGCAGGGGAAGGGGGGAAAAATAAGAACCATGAGAGTATGTAAAGGTGCAAATCTCCAATGATGAATGTCATATTGTAAACCTAAAATGTACCAATAAAAGGATATACAAAAAATTAATTAATAAACTGAGGTTGTGCTCTCCTGTGCTTCCCTTTTCTAATTTTTTCTGGTACTAGAGGTGGAACTCAGGGCCTCACTCATGCTACACATGCTACACCAGTTCTCTACCACTGAGCCATACCCCAGCCCACCTCCCTCCTCTTTACTGGGCCTCCGCAAACTGTAAATCAAGGAATAATATGTGTTGAACATGTCCTCAGTATCTTCTTAGGGTAGCCAGTATACAACTATGAAGCATAATGCCCAATTCCCAAAGTCCACAGTGTATGTGCACATAGAATAAAGAATTACGCAGCTCAGCATGTCAACAACAGTGCATTGTGTATACTCGCATGCTGGTTATACCCAATTCACCAGTTAGTGAAGTGACTCAGATAGGTAAGAAAGCACAGAGACTGAAGAATATTAGGATAAAGAAGGCTTTAACTGGACCTTGAGGGGAGAGATTATTTTGATAAACTGAAAAAATAGAAGGCTTGGGAATTGGAAAAGAGGCAAAAGTTCCTCTCACTAGGAAGGCCGGTGGGACAAGTTATTTGACATAAATCTAGTGCTTAGGGTGGGCACACTCTGCAGAATAACCCTGTGTCTGTATGGGATTCATACTACATTTACTCAGTAGCTAGCTGATCTATTTTACTTTATATTGATATCTTATGTATTGATTTTGCTTGTGATTTCTGTCCACTTAATATCATACAATTGTGTTACATTTAAATCATTGTTTTATTTTTGCTAGGTAAAGTTTTCAACAGAGAGTTAGCTAGAAATCTGCCGTAGAAAATTAGCTATCTCAAAATGCACCCATATATCACTGTTTACTACCCAGGATAAGGGAGAATAGTCAGCAATTGTTCACCTTTTTATAGAATAGTGCTGCATTAAACCTTCTGACTGCTGCATTTAAATGTATTTGCTTTTAATAAACATAATAGTGGAGAAAATCACATTGAGTCATGTAACCACTAGCCCCCACTGCAATATCCAGAAAGGTGACAGAGTGCTCTGGCACAATCAGAATCACATCTGAGAAGTATTAAGTTACGGCCATCAAGAGCACCTTCATACTGAGCTCTGAAGTGCAGTTCCTTTTCATCATCAGACCCAGCACACAATTTTCACTAGGTAAGAGAGACTTGAGGGTTTCATTTGCAGCACCCCAGGGACATTAGCACAGAGGTTATAGTGAACATAATAAAGCTGCGAATATTGGTTTTAGCAAAAACACTAAGGATAGCTGGCTCAGACAGAACAATAATAAAAACTGAAACAGCATAAATAAAAATAAACTCTCACAAGGAAGTTTCTAAAGTAGATTTAATACCAAAATTTCTGGAAACACTTTATTTTACTTCATTATCACTGTTCGCTTAACAGATGGCAATTAAAGAAATAAGTAGAAATGTAAGGGCAGATTAAAGTGAAAACATCCAAAGTTTTAAAGCTGTCCAAAATTTTAGTGGTAGCCAAATTTATATTTTAATTAACCTCTGTTCAACATATTTTGTTCCTTGGCTTCTTAGTCATATACTCATATTCAGATGTTCAGAGGCTGACTCAATTCATCCATTCAATGTCACATGACTCATAAAAAAATAGAGGTCTGGAATCCAAAAGTCTATTATTGTTTTTAAGACAGTTGTGGGACATTCAGACCTTACCTTTAGCCACTTCAGCAATCATTACAAATAAGGCCCAGGAACAGTGAAGATCCTTGGATGTTTAGAAGGGAAACCAAGACTCAGCTCATTCTTGTGTAGCCATTGCTAGTGTGTCTCTCTTATATCTTTAAGCTGCCACTCCAGTCCTCCCATGCCCCATGCAATTGCCACAGGCTCTTAAATTCTTGCTATCTCCATGCTGACATGGACAGGGTTTTTCTTCCATCTGTGTTACTAACCCTGTATTTCCAAATGAGGGAGACATTACTTTGCATCTCTACCAACACAATACTGTGAATCTTCCATTTTTAAACTTCAGTTTATTGGGTCACCACATACTCTTCTGTCAGGGTATATCTCATCGTGGCACCTGCCATCTTAAGAGCCATCATGATTCTTGGCTTAGTCATGTTCTCTGTTCTCGCTGCTGACACACAATACCTGATGCCCCTAAGTTTAAAGGAGAAAGGTTTCTCCTGACTCTTAGTTTGTGGAGTTTTCAGTCCATGGTCAGCTAGCTCTAAGGCAGTGTGGCATGTCAGACAGGCATGATAGAGGAGATTTTCTCATGGCCTGGCAGCAGGAAGCAGAGATCAAGAGAGGAAAGAAAGCAATATACCCTTCCAGGTCATGCCCCTAAGGACCTACCTGCTCCCACCAGGCTTCCCCTCCCAAAATAACATTTAGCTATAAACTCAACAGTAGATGAATGCCCTTGTTAGTGTCACACCCCCATTATCCAATCACCTTTCAAAAGCCCCACCTATGAGCACATGAGGCTTTGGGATGATAGAAACCATAGCAATTCCCCAGTCTTTTTAAGGCTCCCTTATTGTTACTGAACACCAGAGTTGAGCCCCACAGTGACAAAGAATAAAACCTCAGATAGAAGAGATAGGGTACAAGCAAATTTATTTAAAGATGTAAAGGCAAGAAAGTAAAAGATATAAAGGCAAAGAAGTAGAGTTCCCATGCTAGAAGGGATCCTGAGCAGGATACTCACAAAGGCTCTTTGTCTAGGGATTTTTAAGGGGTTTGGAAGGGAGCTCTGGCTGTTGAACAAGCGATATGCTCTTTACCCTACAGGAGGCTACATACTTTTCAGGGTCCAATCTATCTAGTGTTCATACAGTGCCCACACAGGGCCCATGTGCCCTTGAAGCAATGGCCTGCTTCATCATGCTCTGGGAAAGTCCCTGACAGCTGCAGGACAGCTAGCAGATATTTTTATAAGATCCCTCGAGGGTGATGACTCAGCAGACTTCATTTTGAGCTTCCTGAGTCCATTTTGGAGCCACTGTCCTTAGTGCATAACACAACCCTAACTCCTGTCTCACTATGTTTTGCCATCCTTCCTCTTATCATAGGAAGGAGGTTCAATAGAACAATAGGCATATAAGCCAACCCTCACGTATCAGCACTGTAAGCTCCTACAGAGTAAACAACTCTTGCAAATCCACTATGGAAGCAGAGAAGGAGGAGCTGACTATTCTAAGGTTGTCAGAGAGGGCATCAGGGGGATGACAGCAACAAGACTAAGCAGAGAGGGAGGCATGGTAAGGCTTGGCAGCCTGCACACAAACACACACACACACACACATACACACGCATGCACACAAAATCCCATGACTGCCAGTCATAAAGTAGAAATTCCTCCTATTTGCAGGGAAGTGTTGGTAGAGAGAACACTGGGAAGAAAGAAGAACCCAGACTTTAAAGGTTCTGCTATGCCAGTGGTGGTGAACCTATGGCACAAGTACCACAGTGGGCTGTTTGTATCATTGAAAGCTCTAAAAGGTTCGCCATCACTGTGGTATGCTTTGCTATGGAATGTGGGTTTTAAACCCTAGTCAAGAGATTCTCTCTGGAATAACTGCAAAAGAAAACTATGATCAACATTGTATTTCGGAAAAGTAACTCAAGGAGAGTGTTAGAAACCCTATGGCATACTCTAAGGATATTTTGGTTTCAAACAGCAGGAAAAAATGGAACAAAATTAACTAAAAATGGAATATGTTTCAAAGTATTACCTCCCTTCATTGAAGAAATTTCTGAGCAACCAAGGCTATGGACAGACCCATGGTAGTTGCAGGAGTCCCAGGCAGTCTCCCTAATGTGATGCCATTAATGTGTGTCAGTTCTACAAAGTCCTGGTGATTTTGCCCCTCTATTCCAAGAATGAGTGATAGAGATTTCCAAGGGAAAGAATTTGATTGTTCACTGTGCCAGAGAGGGGTTAGCTAACAATGACATGGCCCTTGAAGAACCTGTCTATTGGAGCTGATAGTGAGTTGCTGTGAGTTAAGCAGCCGCTTTCCAAAGGAGTTAGAAAATAACCATTCTCCTCTAGTATGGAATAAGTGAGATTAAGGATGAAACTATTGAGCACATTCTATGTATACATTTGTTAGAAGCAATGTGATTTACTGAGTAAGTGGAATCGTGAAGCAAATGAACTGGGACAACACCCCTAGTTTGGAAGATGAGATCATGGCATTACTAGTTACCAGTGTAGAAAACAGAGAAGGAAGAGGAAGTTGGAGGGGGAGAAGATGTTCCTTTCTGAACCTTCTGAATCTGAGATGCTTGATGCCTGTACAACATGCCCAGGAGGGAATCCTCAGTGGAGAGCTGAGATGAGACTTAGGAGCTCAGGAGAAATACCAACCCCAATGTCCTTGGTGCAACTGCATCCCAGGAAGCCATGGACAAAGGTGCCAGCACCCAGGGATATCAGATCATAGAAGAGGAAAGGTGAACTCCGGAGTCATAAAGAGCAATTCACAACATGCATAGGACAAATTAGATAAAGGAATGTCAGCACTGCATTTATTATTTAACAACTTATTGGTGACTATGAGCAAAGGGATGACCAAGAGATGATGGCATGGGACTGAATAACAAATTAGAAGTAAAAAAGTAGAAATAGGGCACCTAGATGACATCATCATTTCAAGAAGTTTGTCCAAGGAAAAAAAAGAGTAAGGTTTATTACATCAATTTGTTTTCACACAGGGTGACAAAAGCAATATAGAAAATCATGAAAAGCATAGAGTATAACCTTTAATAATAACTCAGAAGAAATGAACATGAGAATATTTACTGGAGGGGTGAGACATTATCAATAATAAGATAAAACAATTCATAGCAAATCTTCAGGGAAAACAGTGTTAATGAGGGATTCATTTTAGAAAGAAAGAAAACACCTGTCCCTGTAAAATGGAAAGTAGGAAGAAGGAAGCAGAGGGAGTTTGCTACCTTCTTTTCACCAGGAAATAGTAGACAGACCATTTGCCAAGGGGGCCCTGAGTTGCACAGAGGTGCTGGGTTGAAGAGAGTGGTAGGAATTGGGAAAGTGATGTTTCCAAGAATGAAGAATGCAAAGCAACACAAAAGGCTGAGCTGACACCAGAAGTCATACATTTGTACAAACTCCAAGCTGAAAAGTTGTGAGACTTAAACAAAACAAAACAATTTAACAGTTTCCCAAGTTTTCATGCAGGAGGAGAAAATGTAGACAGATAATTAATTCAGAACTTGCTGCTCATTCAAAGCAAGGCAGAAGAACCTGTCAGCAAGACTTTGAGTCTGAGGAAGGTTAGGGAAGTGGATTGACTAAGGTGTTTCAGCTATAAAAGGACAGAGGCCAGTCTTCTCCTCATTGATTGTCTAAGGCTAGAGGAGAGTTGAGAGTTGGCTTCCCCCGTGAGCACAAAGGAGCAAGGCTCCACTCAGGGGTGATGGCAGGTGGCAGGCTCTAGGGAAAAGTTAAGACAGCTGAGGTGAAGTTGTTTACCACAGACTGTACTAATGGATATTGGAAAGCACATGAATCTTGTGTTACTTTGATTGCTTGTGCACGTGTTTGGGTGAATAAAGGCAAGATGAGCCACAAGTGGGGGTCTCCTCTGTGGACTAAGAGGTGAGAGCCCTTCAGCTGCCTGCATGTTAAACTGACTCCGTGTCTCTTTGTCATTCATCCTCATTCACTCCTGGTCAAGGAGAACAAAGTAGTGGGTCTAAAGGCTGGCTGGGTGGGTTCACTATAGGTGGTGCCCCAGTGCGGGGTTTGGAACCCAGGCTGGGCTACAATTGATCAACTGGAATTAAAGACAGCAATCAAAGACTTAGAGGGCTCTGTTAATTAAAGAGCAGATCAAATGGAAGTAGTGGAGGAAGAAAAGGTGTGGTTGTGGAGAAGAATATCAAAGTTATTGTTTTAAATTTAGCATTTCAGATAAAACACTATCGATTAATAATAAGATAAAGATAATAGGATTTAAAATGATCTTGAATCTGGGCTTCATCTATGGAATGGTTTATTCCTTTAGAAATTAAATTCCTTCAAGTTTATGGCAGGAGTTCAGGGGAAAATGATGACTGAGGTAGATATTCAAATCCTCAAAGTGTTGCATCAATGACCTGAAGAATTGCGCACGACTACATTGTTTATTGCCAGCTCTCATGAGAGAGCTGCGTGATATGATTCCAGAAATAGGTCTTAGAGAAATAGAGGAAAGCCATGATCCCAAATGGCAATGGAGAATGACATGAAGGGCTTCAGATGCTTTTAATTGTGTTCAAGTGGGCCAAGAAGAACTCTATTAAATTGAAAATTCCCTATTAATAAATACAATCCTATCAAGTACACTTGGTTTTACTACTTTGTCTCATTTTTAAAGGTACATTCAACATGTGGAAAATCAAGCAATAATTAAATAAAGTAAGTCCTTAAATTTAAATAAGGGGCCAGTGGAAAGACTACTAACTTGTGAGGAAACAGACATATTGGTGTTAAAACAGGGAATCATCCCATTGTTGACAAAAAAGGTATATGGTCATTTAATACTAATATTTTATGAGAGTAATAGAAAAATATTCTTAAAACTCTGAACACTTGAAGTAAGAGGTTATAAAAAGGAAGAGATGGCAGAGGAGGAGGAAGGACCAACATCCAGAAACTACTCATAAGATCTGGTAGCTTTTCCCTCCCACCCAGTCACCATTTTGGTTAGTTCCTTTGAAGTGTCTGGAAGACTCATTTGAAGCTGGAGAAAAAAATAAAATGCCAAATTCTTAAGGATCACAATTACTGAATGCTGATAGCACAAAAAAGAATTTGGCTGGTGTGTGGTTCCAGGACTAGAAGAATGAACTAGTGTTATCATTTAGGTACGAAGGGTCCTACAGACTCAGGTACCAAGGGCTTGAAGAATGCAACCATGTTCAGAGGTAAGGCCTACTGGGGCGATTGGACTGCAAGGGTGGGAAGCTCATCAATGGATCAACCCATTGATGAGGTCAACACTGAGTGGGCTTTTAAGAGTTGGAGCCTAGTTGGAGGAAGTAAGTCACTGGGGATGTGCCTTTGAAGAAGAAATCCTGTACCTCACCCTCTCCCACTCTCTCTCTCCCCCCCTGCTCTGTCTCCATTTCCTTCCTGACTTCTACAAGGTCAGCAGCTTTCTTCTGTCACGTCTTTCTACCGTGATGTTTCTACTTTGCCAGGGGCCTGAAAGCAATGGAGCCAACTGACCGTGGACTGAAACCTCTGAAACAGTGAAGCGGAATATATTTTTAGTTTTTTAAGTTGTTTATGTCAGGTCTTTACTCACAGCAATGGGAAGCCAATACAATGAGTGGTTATATTCATGGATGGTTGCTTCATAATAAAATGTTCAAAATATTAGAGAATTTCTTGATAAAATATCAAAATATTGGGAATCATTTTTCCAGAAAAATGTAATGAAAATAGCACAACAGATTGTTAACATAAATAATCTCTGAGTGGTAGGATGGCAGGTGCTCTATTCGGGAGCTTCCAAATTCTCTGAATGAACATGTACTGACAGTGTCTGGAGGTTATTCTTGAACTTATTTTTGTGATGAACATCCTCTAATCCTCAGTGTGGAGTACAGATGTTCCATAAAAATATTGTGAGTCTGGAGTCCATTTAATACGCCTAATCTACTGAACACTACAGCCCAGCCACAGAGTACACTGCAGACGGTCAGCTGTGAAGCCTAGGACTCCATGGCCACCTGGAAGCTACTGCTCCACAGCCCAGCATCACAAGAAAGTATCATCTCAAGTGTCACTAGCTCAGGAAAATAAAATCAAAATTTAAAATTTGAAGTTGTTTTCTACTGAATGCATATCACTTTCACACCATTGTACAGTCAAAAATTGTAAGTCAAACTACCACAAGTCAGGGAGTATCTGCGTTTTTTTTTTTTTCATAATTGAGGATTGAAGATTGAATTCAGTCCCTTCACACTGAACAACATTCCTAACTGGATTTTATTTTTTAGACAGAGTCTTGCTAAGACTCTAAGTTGCTCAGCTTGGCTTGAACTTGAACTTACGATGTCAGAATTATGCTTATGCTTCAGCTTCCCAGAATACTAGGATTACAGGCACACACCACCAAACTAGGTCTGTATTTCTTTGGTAACTGGAAGAAATCAACATATACTCATAACAATGAAATAAAAGATAAATTATGTACATAGAAAATTGTTCCTGGATCAATAGGTTGACTCTGCAATATCAACAAAGGTTTATCTTAACTTTAAAGTGTTCATAATATATTTATGGGAAAAAAAACCACACACACTTCAACAAACTAAGAAGTATCTATGAATGATAAGATTTCTTCACTGGAAACAGGAAACAGGAAGTTCTCGTCTAGCTACAGAGTTTTTGAACCCCTATTAAAATCTCTATGAACACTAATAAATATGCATGATCTGGTAATGTAGTGTACAGGTCTAAAATGAGAGTCTTGGTTCCTTTCATTATAACCTATCAATTATCTGCAAAGATCAGCATTAGAAAGAAAATAGTTTCACTCAATAGTTTGTTGTGGCTAGGATTGTTATTTAGGAAAACCTCCTCTTGTCTTCATCTTTGTTAATATATTAGGAAGCATCTTGTGTCTGATGCTTTTTAAAAAGTGTATTATATGTGCTAAGTTATTTTTTGCTCACAACACTAGGAGGTAAATGTTATTAGTTTCAACAATTGACAGAGAGAGAAACTCAGTCAAAAGAGGGTAGGCAACTTGCTAGAGGTAGAGCAGGCTGTGTAGTGGTACCACTGTTTGAGAACCAGGCACTACACAGTCCAGCTCTCGATCTTAGATGCTGCCGTCTTAAATTATGATTTAATTTTTTTTCTCCCAATACAAAAGAAATTACATATTTACAGAAAACTTGTGACAATGCAAAACAGAGAAAATATTGGGATATATTTCTTTGAGCTTAAAATGCCCAAAGTATAAATAGTTGAAAGAACAAAATAAAAGGTAGAAATGGCAAAGGACCAGGAGATGAAGGGCAGGGGAGGGGAGAGATTTAAGATGTGTTATGAACCTGTACAAATTTCCCATGATGAATGTTCTCATTATGTACTGACAGCATGGGCTAGGAAAATTTTTCTAAAATTTGGAAATATATAAAGAAGAGCTCATGGTTAAATCTTTATTTCTTTCCTGGCCGATAGTTCCAGGACCAATACATTCCTCCTCTCTCCAGGATTGATTCATCTCTCAATTACCTAAACTACTATGGTGTTGAGTGCATCATTTAACACTTAACAACTATGTTTTAACAGGAAAGGGTTAACAAATCCAGTCTCTCACATACAGTAGATTGATTCTTCAGTACCAGTCAAGAATTATCCTAACTGTAAAATGTTTGTAATACATTGATGGGAAATAAAATCACATATTTTAACCAACTAATATTTATAAAATTATGTGGTGCCTTCATTATCTATCTATGGACTGAGTGTTTTCCAAAATTCACATACACTCACATACACACACACACACACTCTCTTTCTGCCCAGAAAGACAGAATGCCTCCCGTCATCTACTTCAAGCCTTGGGTTCTGACCATTGTTTTCAAAGCCATAATCTGTTTGGGATTCTCAGAGTAGAAAAGGGCCTGCTGTCTGGATCTGCTAAAGGCTCACTTGAACATTTGCTCCCATGGAGCAAGCCATCTGCAGGATTAACTTACTACAGAACTGGCAAGAGGATCCTTTATGAATGATCCTGTGGATATACCTTGATTTCTGCCTAGAGTTTAGTTCCATTAAGACACCAAGAGAAGGACAACTCTGTAGTATTAATCGAACATTTTGAGTACTATTTACAAATGAAAATAGTACAGCCTCGAAGCTTGTATTTTTTTTTCTGGGGGATTTACTGAAATAGTCTCCCTTGCTCTGGGTGATCAAACTACTAATCCTGTCTAGACATACTTTTAATGATTAGACATAAAAATTGATAGTCTCTCCTTTAAGAAGAACAAAGTACCTTGTTAAGGTGTGCAAAAGCATGTGATTTTGTAATGGAAAGCTATTTTGTTATGCTTTTATTTTTATTTATTTATTTATTTTGGTACCAGGGATCGAACTTGGGTCCTTGCGCTTGCAAGGCAGGCGGCGGAACCACTGAGCTAAATCCCTGGCCCTATGCTTTTATTTTTAATACCACTTTGAAGCATCTCTTCATCAACTGGGAGATGCTTGGGCATTTGATTTTGTTGAGCCATGTAATCATTGAAAGAGGATTGAAAAAGGCTGTGAAAGTCTAGATTAAGATTAGAATGGAGAAACAACATTTGATGAAGAGTTTGAGATCAATAAAGATGGTTACAGATACTTAGCCTAACAGGGACCGAGTTTGGATACTGTTGGAGGTTAGAGACTGTATTAGGGAGTGCTTACTAGAGAAACAGATTTAAAGCAAGATATACAAATATAAAAGGATTTACAAGATAGGCTTACAGTGGCCGCCCACAGAGTCAGATGTGGAAGAGGGCAAAAGGGCTGTCTTTGAACAGTAAATAGGAAGGATCCAGTGGAAGCGCTAGAGCTCACTGTAGTGTCCCGTGTGAGTCTGTATCAGAGGCCAATGGATTTGTGCTAAAAGGATGAACAGTCTGTGCTGGAAGCCAGGAGATGACATTCAAGGTGAAGGTGAAGACTGGAGCTCCTCTGAAGATATAGACGCAGACTTCCTTCTTTGTTTCCCTTTTATTCCATTCAGGCTAGAAGCCTATTGGTTGGTGCCACTTATACCCATGGTGGGTCTTTGGTCTTCAGTAAATCTCTTCAGCTACACCCAGAATTTTGCTGATCCAATTTAGTTGGGCATTTCTTACTCAAGTTGACACAATCAGTTAATTATCACAGAGAAATTCCCAACAACTTGTATGCCCAATTATATCACTGCAGAGAGATGAGGAGAGGCTTGGGAGTTATCTTCTGTGTAATATGAACATATGCCCTTTTTAACACTGTAGTGAGCCATTGCAATAGAAATTTAAATTACTTTTCGATTTCTCTGGCTTTCTGATTTACTTTTCTTTGGCTGTAATGGCATGTTGAAATTGGCTCACAGGCTGCCTGGCATTGTACAGATGAAAGCAAATTGACAACTGGGAAAGCTCTTTCCACTAATCTTTCACACTAAGCCCTGGAGAAGGTGTTATCCTATAGATAAGTACTATTACTGTACTTCTACTGAAATGCAATTTCCCAACCAGAAGCTCACCAAGTATGGTTTTCTGGGATAGATGCGAAGGTGGAAAGGTCTTAGGCAAGTATAATACATAGTATGAAGGTGGAAGAATATAGTAAACTGATTTACACTAGCCTCATCAGTAAACATGCAATACACTGAAGCTGAAAAACTCCATCCAAGGGAGAAGACTTACTGATGGAAAATGTGAAGCCACAGGGAAGGGGAAGTTCAGGCTTTCTGGGAAACGACCCACCTATGCTTTGGCACAGTGAAGTGCACTTGCTAATTGTATTCAATCCATCTTGATTCTTCCCTGCTACCCTGTTGGCATCTCTTCATACAACAGATAGTTAATTTTTTCTGTTTATTTTGCTTTGTCCTTGTAAGACATACTTAACCACTGTCTCTCATCTTTCATACTATCCGATCCATGAAGTTACAGTTGACATTGTTCATTGCCTTTCTTCCACATCCTTGAAGTATGCAGCCAGTAGGTATCCCCAAGAAGAGGCATTTATGTTATGCCATTGCTAACCCATAACTTACCTAACTGCTTGACCGTTTCCCCTACCATACAATCCTGCTCAAAGGAAATCAGTTAGCTTTTCCCAAAAGATAACTCTTGGCATCCTGACCCCAAATGAAGAATGGGTTCTTTTATTTTCCCAATTAGGTTTTATAAAATGCTTTTTACACTTTACCAACAGGGCTACAATTCTGGTTTTTGTTTCTGGTTTTTGAGTATATACTGTTCTGATAAGAGTCCTAGTGGAATTATCACAGATGACTACCCGCAAGAAGAGCTTTTGGACCAAAGACCCATCCTGAAGGACCTCAGCACTTTCTGACAGAGTGAAAATAAAAGAAATATTTCTAATGGAGGAAGAAATCAAATTAAAGTCATTCCCAAAGAGCACCAGATGGCCTACAAGATGTGTGGGTATGGAAGACTCGTACTGAGGGAAACACAGATTTTGGAAATCAAAAATGAAACCCCCCACAAAGTAGGTCACTCTTCATAACCAAATTCTAAGACCAAATTTCTCATCTCATACTTCTAATTTAGTTTAGCTTTATTGACATAAGTGCATTTTTAAAAAAGTGAATCCAATTCTCACCTCAGCATGCCTTATATTTGTGGTGTAGCTAAATGGCTCCATCCTGAGGGTGATGTCATGTAGCATATGCTACTCAGTTATAACATCTCTCCTGATTTGAAAAATAAAAGAGATGCACATTTGAACTCTTGCTGGAAGCAAATGTACACAAATGACTACCCTTTACAGTAGCTGTCCTGCCTTGCTATAAAAGTTGAAAATATATTTAGAAGTAGGATAAAAATCCTCTTGTGATTTCCAGCAGGGAAGGGTTTCTCAACATTGTTATTATTGACATTTTGGACGAGGTAACTTTTGAAAGAATTTCTTTTTGAGAAGTTTAAAAATTGAGCAGAAAGTACAGGGGGTTCCCGTGTACTTTTACATGAGATAATTCTTGTCTACAGAGAGCCATCGCTTGCATCGTAAAGTGAATAATAGCATCCCTGCCTTGTATCCACTTGATACCTAAAAAGTCTCCTAGACTCTTTAGTTGTGACAACTAAAAATGTCACCAGATATTGCCAAATGGCCCCTGGAGGTCAAATTATTGTTTCAGGGTTTGGACTTACTCTACAGGAAAGAGAAGGTAAGTTCCATCTTCCAGTTTCATAAAGGAGCATTCTTTCTGAACCCTGTTCCCCAAAAGAAGCCCAGCTAGATGTTTTATGAGTATTTAACTTCTTCAGATAAAACTACTATAAATTCATTGAAAATCTTTTAGAGAGATAAAGAATTTGGGGTTGTGGGAGGAGGATTTAAGAGAGGAGGCTACAGATGTCCTAAGAAAGAGCTGCATGGAGTTAAAATGAGATCTACAGTCCACCATGTGCAGAAGCTCCATGTATATCAAGGAATTATTAAATAATTGATCAAATTCAGCATTTCAAGTCACAAGAAAAAGTTTCCAGGATATTGAATACTAATAACCAAAATAATTTGTTAATTTCCAATGAGAAAAATCATGGTGAAAAAGGCCACAGGCAAAATTGGCTTAACCTGCAATTTTCTCAATAGTTTGGACAGGTGCACACTAAATTTGTGGGACAGTGCTGAGCATGGGCTCAAAATAGGAGCAGTAAGACCTGTGATCAGATCACCTCAAGGGCCTGCTATGCTCGTCTCCACATTCAAGCCCCTTTCTCCTTCTCTGTGAAACTTTGGGAAGAGTCACATGTGAATTAGTGCTCCCAGTTAACAGGTGAAAGGAACACCATAAAACCAGACACTGATTTAGTAGGACTGGGGTCATCCAGTCACACACAGCATTTAAAAATATCCCAGGTGTCTGTGAAAACTCTCAGGGTTTCTGGGTATCTACCTTTTCCTTTTTGCTTCTGTGGGCTATGAGCAATCCCACTCTAGCAAACAAGGTCTTTCTCTGACCACATTCGCACTTTCAGCCTGGAAACGCTGGGTCTCTGTAGGTAATGCTAGGTTGATGGTTATTGATCTCCACTGCATCAAAGATCTCCCTTATTTCTTTATTGGGAATGGAAGGCAGGAGGTAGGGGCACCATGTTGTCAATCCCATGTGACGCTTACAAGTACTAAAAAGATGTTTTCCATAAAACACTGCTGAAGATAATTAACTTGAGGAGAAGACTTTTCTCTCTTAGGGTGAGAGATTTTTGTTGCTGGCTCTAGGTCATTGATTTTACTGCAATTACCAAAGGGTAATTACTGAGTAATAGAGATCCCTGGTTTTCTCTTCACCCCACCCCGCATTACTAAACCAAATGTCCTGTTCTTCATATTATGAGCCCATCTGTCAATTCATTCTGGAAACATTTCCTGAGTGTTAATTAGGGAGAAGTTGTGATTTTTAGTTTTTGAGACCTAAGATCTCTCTAGAGTGCAGAGTTGTGGGCTGTTACACAGGAGGGAGCATAAAAATAAACAGAAAAGAAAGAACCTCACTCTAGGAGTGTAAGGTGAACAGTAGGCAAAGTGTCTCAGAGGAAGTTATCCCTGAACCCCTGAACTGAATAGAGAAGAGAGTGTAAGGAGAGGCTCACTGAGCAGAGGAAAGGAAGAGATGGCATTCAGAAAATTGAAGGCGTGTGCACAAAGGCAGGGTGAGGTGGAGAGCCTGAGGTCTCTGTTACTGGTCCGCTGGAATGTGGACGCATGTGGAGAGGTGGGATGTGATGGGAGTGAGCAAGAGTCACTGCGTGAAGGGCCCAGTACAAAGTGCAGGAAAGTTTGACTCCGTGGATCAGTACGGAAAATGATCCTTAGAGGTATTTAAGCAAGGGAGAGGGCACAAGGGGGTTTACGTTTAGGAGAGGTCACCGTGTAGCCACATGGAGATTTTCTGGTGCTGGACGAGCAGAAGCTGAATGGCTGGCACTGAGGAAGAAGCAGGCACAGGATTGCCAAGCAGTGCTGAACAGATTGCTGCGTTTTTTAAAAACTTTTATGCTTTAAATAATCCATGTGCTTTGAGGATTTTTTTTTCTAGCAGTTCTCAGAATCAAGTTGTATAGCAGAGCAAGATGATGGTTGAATTAATTCACAGTTGTCATGTGAAATTTTTTTAGACCAAGGGTGTGGGAATTTTTGTAGGTTTGAACAAGAGATATAATGGAAGAAAATGACGGGCAGGGAGGGAGAAGAAAGGTCAAATAATGTATGGCTGTACTAACCTATGAAGAGCATGCTCACAGTGGTAATGAGGAAGTGAAAAGGCTAGGGAGAGAGCCTGTGATAGACTGGAATATGAAAAACTAATATTTAAGAGGCAAAACAATCCTAGATGGAGTCAATACCATGGTAGGAAATCTTACGAATAGATGTCTTTCAGTATCTTAGGAATAGAAATCTTTCCAGTGTCTTCCTAGTGTACTACTTTACCCTCTTTCCTTTACTCCTGAACCCAAATGGTGCCCAAACTGATAATAGTGCCGCGTGTCCTTGACACATTAGGCCATTCCTAATGTCCCCATTCTGGGGACCTGAAATCATAATAGCAGCTACTCTGTCTTTCTTGAATTCTAGTGCTCTGGAATATCGCCAGATTAGCTTATACCTGGAGAGAGAGAGAGAGAGAGAGAGAGAGATGCACTAATGGGAACCCTTATGTCCACGAAAGAGAAAATCTCTTGTTCACTATTACTTTCCAGTTCTTATTTTCCTTGACGTTCTTCTTACAATTTTCTTACCTGGTCTGCTCCCCAATAATAGAACTCTGTGGGGGAAAAACCACATCTGCACTCACCAGTTCAGTAGCTCAAATCTAAACATTATTCATTTGTCAGACTGACTAAAATTTTGCTGTTCAGTTTCAGTCAGCTTTCATGAGGATGCAGAGAAAAAGTATTCTCAAATTCATTTGGCAAGGAATAGGTATGGTCACCATCTTTTTGAAAGGCAGTTTGGCACCAGCTGCAGAAATTTTGTATGTGTGTCCTATGACAAGGAGAATCCATGTTACATGTGCTCAAAAGTAAAATTTCTGTACTGTTGAATTATTATTAACATTATTTTTAATAGCAAAAAGTTGGAAACATGGTACTCCACACATGGAGGAATGGTTATTTACATTTTGATACATGCACAAGGATTGATCAAAATATACAATGACTATTTAAATTTAAAAATTAATTAGCTTAAAATACACATTGCCACTAATCTCCCTCAGAATAGTTCTCCTCAGTCTGAACACATTTATTCCATTGTTCTTTCCACTTTCTGAAGCAGTTCTGAAAGTCCTCTTTCATGAGTATCTGTGGAAGACGTGATCAAAAATTCAGTGAATGCTGCTGCTGAGTGTCACCCAACAGAAAGACAGGTTTCTGAAACATTACAGTGTGTCCTCGTCCACCTTATTCACTAGAGCTGGCACCGTGTGACTTCTGGCTCTTCTCCAAAGTCAAAATGGCTGTGAAAGGTGAATATTTTGAATTAATTCAGGACTTTGAAACAGCCACTATAGTACAATTAAAGACAGTCTGGAAAAAGTACTTTGAAATTGCTTTAAAAACTGGAAAAAAGTTGAGATGAGTGTGTTTGAAGTGGAGTATTTGGCAGGATTAATAGTAGTATGTCTTTTACTGTAATACATTTTTTAAAAATTTTAACATTCACCATATTTATTGTTCATACCTTATATACAATATAAGGTACATATGTACCTTATACAATGTAAGGTCTATATGTACATACCACAAGATCCTAGATTAGAATGAGATAGATTTCTATTTGGTAATACATAAACATTTATAAGAAATATTATTTGAATGAAAAAGTAAAGCTGAGTGCAGTGGTGCACACCTGTAGTTGGCATTCTGGGAGGCTGATGCAGGAGGATCCCAGGTTCAAACTCAGCCTGGGAAATTTAGTGACTTAGTGAATTCTGTCTAAAAAGTAAAAAGTAAATAAAAAGCTGGGGATGTAGCTCAGAAAGCCACTGGGTTTAATCTTCCATCCTATGGAAGAAAGAAGTGTAGAAAGGAAGGAAAAGATGGATAGGAAAAGTAAATAATGAGCATATTCCAGTTTTACTTGCATACATTTTAAAAATGTGTACTTATACATGCAGATGTACTTGTGTATTTTCTGGATACACAACAAATTGTACACAGTGATTATTTTGGAGAGGAGGACTTGAGTAGACTGTAGGATGGAGGAGAAAGTAAAAGGAAATATGTACTTTGGTTTAAAGAGTAAAATAACCCCACTTTGAGGAGCAGTTCTAATAAGCATTGTTGATACCAGGGTTACCCAGGTCCATGACAAACTCATGCCAGACCAGAAACCAAGCCCTTGCTTTTGCAGCAGGTGTTTGTTCAGGCTGAACTACACTATGCTCAGAGAGGGGGTTGATTTGCATAACCAGGGCAAGATCCTTACCTCTCCTTGGCCAGCAACAGAGATTTCACCTGCATTTTTCAGACCACACTTTGAAAAGCACTGATTGATATTATAATATGATTTTAGGTCAAATTCTCATCTCTCCCAAGTATACTTGCATGTTAAGACTTTTTCCTTGCTTTGGAAAATAATAAGTTTCAGGAATGAGTTTAAGATCTTTTCTTTTTTGGAGGGCAGCTATGAAACTATTTAAGACTAAGCCGCTAGGCGAATATATCACAGCCTTAACACAGCAAACAGACAGACTGTATTGTATCATTTCAAGTCATAAGTTGGTAAAAAGACAATGTGGTCCTTATCCAAAAGATAAAGTGCCATGCTGGGGCAGGAACACTGCATGGTCCAAAGACCCCAAGCAAAGCTGGTGTTGGTAATAGGGAAACTGTTCCATTCCCTTTACTCTAAAGGAGTCATGGCTAGTCCCAGGCCAAGCATCTTACTCTTTGACCTTCCTGTTGCCAGGGAATTGTCTCAATAAGATGCTGTTAATTCAGGGGGCCAAGTAAACAATGCTGGGTTTAGGCTGTTACTCCACTCTGTTCTATAAACATCAGATTTCTTCAAGTTTGGTACTTTACATTCTTAACTAGCCAACAGTTGCTACTTTACTGTTCACTCCTGGATACTGGTATTTATACCACAGTTAAAGCCCTGTGCCCTTCAGGGAAAGTGTCACCATGAGATCGTCCTGTTATTGCTGCAAAAAGCCTGAGGGGCCATCAGCCATTGAAAGAAGCTCTGCTTGCCATACTGTGTGTGACAACTGACTCTAGTGCTTTTGCAATTGCCTCTAGGCTGGAAGATGCAGTGTAAGAATTTCAGGAAATGCACGTCCATAACTTGATGGCTAGAAGAAGATATACATGAGGAATCTTTCAGAGTTCTTAACTAAAGTACTCTCCCTCTCAATGCCACATTTTAAATCTACTCTATGACCTTTTATATTAAAAACAAATAAACAAGCAAAGTGAAGATCTAGAAACTTTTTTCCCCCTTCTAAATAAGCAACCTTCTGGATTATTTTTTTGTGTGTGTCTTACAGAGATGGTGTGGCAATATTTCTGGGACACAGTAGGTTGGCTACAGAGACATCTCTCTTGCAACTCCACAAGCTCATAGGCAGCTTGGAGCAACCTGCCAGCCTCTTGGTATCTGTGTAGTAAGAAGAGTCTGATACCTTGGAGAGCTCTAGAGAGGTACAAGGGAGCTGTCTACTGCCAGGACAAGGTTTTTTCACATGAAGTTTAGGCTCTAAAACACTCCCTGTGCTGTCTTTGACCCAAACTTTAGCACCAGTTTTTTTCCATTTCACTTTCTGGCATCCAAGTATAGAGGAACCAGGGTCTGGAGGCAAGTGAAATATGTCTTAAACTTACTGCCATCTTTAGTTTCTTCATTCATAGATTTTACTTAAAAGATTAAAATGTCCATTCTTTAAAAACAGATTCAGCCCTGATGACCACTGGCAAAGACTTTTATTTCCCAATAGATAAAAAAGACTCCTTTGTCTTCTTGGTCATATTTGGAATGAGGTTCATGTGGTCACCCACACACTTGGCCACCCAACTGTGTAGCTGCCTTTCACCTGAAGCTCATTACCTGTCCCCCATCCGTCGAATTTTTGTCTTTGTCATTGCAATGCATGGTGAATGGGACCAGGCAGTCTTGGAACTTTTCCAGCTCTGGTCCTTAAGGCCTGGGCTTGAGCTAGAGGCTCATGGTAACACTTTTGTACTGGTTCACCAGCTGCATGGACACCTGGCTCTCCTCATAGCACTTGGCACTGCACTGGAACATGAAGCCCTGCATCCTCCAGATGTTCTCTCTCCACACTCTTCACCATGGAGTCCACCACCCAGAGCTGCTGCAGCTTCACCATGGTGACCCTGAGCTGTGCTGTGCTCTGCTGTGCCTGTGCCCACATAGCCTGGGTACACACTCCTTTCAGCTCCTTTCTTGATGAGTATGTTTTCCTAATGCCCCTGGTCCACACAGGCACTCATGGATCCGGGCTAACAGAGGCTCTGCCATTCTTCACAAGAGGCTTCAAGGGTAGCATTGCAAGAGGGACCATAAAGTCCTACCTTGGGGCAATTTCTGACACAGAAATTTTAATTATGTGTTCTAGTACTGAAATGTGAAGCAATGGAAACTAAATATGCTCTTCTTAAATAAAAATTGAAATGATATGTGTTATAATGCTGACCATTAACTTTAAATACATCTTCTTACATACATGGGTCCAGTGCCTTTAGCTATGAATGGCAGTAAGTACAGTAACATTTCTTTCTAAGTTATATTTAACTTGAAAAAACAAGGCAATCCAGGATTTAGCTTATACTTTCTCGTGGTACAGTCACCTTATCTATCAAGGTACCGCCCCAACCTACTCTGAGAATAGCTTATTCACCAAGGAGGTAAAACCTGGAGATCTTTAATATCCATAACCGCAAATTTCTCCATTGTATGAGGGAACCTGGACCACCTGAGCCACTTAGGGAGATAAAGACTAGCTGTTCCCCACTGAGCCTATTTTATCAGGAAATAAAGTAGGGGTCTAGGAAGATATGTTGGCGATGGGAACATAGAGAATAATAAGACAATGCGGAAGAGAAGAGAATAAAAGTGAGTCATGGAGATAAATGGAGATGAGAAGCCAGAGAGCAGAATTCAAGAAGGAAGTGGCATCTACATCCTGTAAACTTTCCTGTTCTTCATGCAAGTCCCAAGATCTCCTTGTCCTCCTTAGAGCCTACCCATTAATAATTCCTTCATGTTTTGTTTAATAAGTTCATTTCAGTACATTGTGGTTATTTGTCAATAGCCTCAGGCAACTATGCATCATTCATTCCTTCCAAATTTCTTGCTTCTATAAATCAGGGAATGAAGGAAAATCTTCGGATCCATAGAATTCAGATGTCTATGTTCTTTAAGTTAAGACATCTAGGGCTGGGGATTTAGCTCAGTGGTTCCAGTGCCTGTCTCTCAAGCTCAAGGTCCCAAGTTCGATCCTCAGTACCAATAAATAAATAAATAAATAAATAAATAAATATAAGTTAAGGCATCTAAATCTAGTTTTTGAGCAATTAATATATAAATTGGTTTGCTTAGCAGTAAACTGGACTAATTCCTTATTCTTCTCATGCTGACTTATCTCTTGCAAGAATAGGTGTGAGGCATAAAACATTTGGTAATTCTAATTTTTAAAAATACCCTTTCTGCTTACCTGTGATTTTCTCTCTTGGAACTCAGGTAGTTTCTCCCCACACCTTGCACCTAGCACCTGATTCTGCCAGAGGCATCCTGGACTTTATAATGCACGCGCTTCTCTGACCTGCACTCAAGACTTCATTTTGAAATCAATTGAACCTTCCTCAATTGAACCTTCACCATGAATCTAAATCCCCCAAGCGTTGGCTTGACTGATAATCAAACCCAAATTGCTGATTTTGATCTGGAAGCCATAACACCAAACTTCTTTCCTTTGTAGCCCTCCTTGTGTAAGGGAACAAAACATGTGTGAAAATAAATAGGTCTAATTAAGGCATTGTTTTATATGAATCTAAAGTATGGAGAATATTTTTCTTTAAACTTCTGTATGGCTGAGCCTCCAAGGAGTCACCTAGAGAGGAATCAGTTTAGTTTATATAGTCCTTTGTGAGTGAGTTAATTTCTCCAAGAAGAACAACACATGGAGAGTAAATCATCTGCATCAGGGCAGCATTAGAGCATGAGAGTTGGAGCTATAGCTCCAGTCCTCAAGAGCTGCATGTCTTTGTTCCTTCAGCAAAACAGCTACTAAAAGGCTACAGTGTTCTCTAGTTCACAGAAGTTATAGTGTTTTATCAGTTTACTAAGGCACAGTGAGACTAAACACCTGCTGCATGACCTTGTTCATGCTGCACATGGATGGTTGATTATGTTAAATCATTCTTAGACAACTGTGGCCCATTATGTACATGTCTTTGAGAGTGGAGTCATGTCCTTAAGTGTCCTCAGATGCCCTCAGATGCCGGGGCTTTGGGTATCATTATAAGTGGTACAGCAAACCTTCTTGCCTAACCAGACAGGTATTGCCTACCTAGCTTCATGGGAAACACATCTATATTTATTTCACAATGCATCCAATGATGTAAAGAACATCTATCTCATGACTTGATAGTACAGACAATTCCTTCTCTAAAAAATAGTTTCTCCACATTTAATTCAGCAGAGTTCTTTGCTTCTTTCCTATTCACAATTTCCAGAAGCCTTTGGACTGTGGAACCCTGAGAGGGGAGCTGGAAAGGTTTTCATGGGTAGTTTTGGGCTGAGGCTCATCAAAAAAGGAGTTTCAAATCAGCAGCATAAATGTGCTCAGTTTATTCTAATTCTTCCCAAAATTTCCCTTCCCTCCCTTTTTGAAAATAATGGTGTTTAAGTGTCTCTTATGAGAAAACTGGAATTTGTGTTAATAACTGGAGGAAATCAGAAGCTTCAGGATAAAGCAGATCCAAAAGAAATCAGTCATGTTCCAGGCAGCAGCTCATTCATTTTTATGAGGTAGTCACATCATCCTGGCTCAATGTTCTTACTGTAGGTAACATTTTTTAATGTCATAAAATACTCGTAAGTCAAGGAGGAAGTGATTTTTATTTTCTGATTTCATAAAATCTGGCCTGTTTCTGTAGTTTCCATATTGTTTTCATCTCTTACCTCTCTCACTGTATCAGTCTCTCTCCCTTCCCTGATACTACTTAAAAGCAACCAGTGCAATTATCTCTTCCTTTTCAGTCCTTTCTGATGTTCTGCCTTCTGATACACCTGCAGAGAACCAGCCATATGGAGCTAGTTATGTGAATATCAAGTTCACTCCGCTGAAAGCTTTAATTAGACCGTCATTCACTCTCAATTTCATTCCTCTTGACATGATTCTCAATTTCTTAATTTCCTCTGCCTCCAAAGGTAGGCTTGCTGCTAACTGGTCCTTTTAGGTTACTGCTCTCTGTAATAGCCTATTTTAAGAAATTAAACTCTTAGGGCACACCTCTTATTGATACTTAAATGTGTTGATACTGTTCTAAATATTTGTTTTCTGTCTTATATTCAACTATTTGAAAAGGCCAATATCCTATTTTTATTAAATATTTGTAGAGGATTTGAGGCTTGTGTTAGTTACTCTTCTCATTGCTAAGACAAAAATACCCAATACCCAAAGTTAAAGGGGAAAGTCTTTATTTAGCTTACAGTTCATAGAGATTTCAGTCCATAGTCAGCTGGCTCCAAGACAAACAGGCCTCGAAGAGGAGAAACACCATGGTGTGCACAAGGTAGCAAAAACAACAAGAGAGACATCACCACGTCATTCTGCCTATTTTATCCCACCCAAACTACTGGGGTTAGGGCAGTGCAAAACCAATCCTGTGTAGTGGTTCAGTAATCACACGCAGTTAATCCCAGCACCACACATTCCCGATTTAGTCACCTCTGACTAAATGAGGTTTGGGGGGGCCATCCAGGCCCAAACCATAACAAGGGTATAGAAAGAGAGATCTGGCTTTAGGGTTCACTCTCCAGGCAGGATGGTAAACAAGAATGCCATCTTCACAGTTCTGTCATTTTTCTTACTCTGTCTGTTAATTCTTGGAGTTTTCTTGTTGCTGTTATTATCATTGTTTTTACTTCTGTGACTCTAATTTCTTCACTGAGAAATCAAAGCTATCTGATTATCCATTTGATAATGTCTATTCTAATTCCAAATTCCCTCTTATTAGTGATTCAATGGCTTGCCTTTGTTACAAACATCCTTAGAATTTCCCTGCAGAGAACTAGACAAGAATATGTGCAGGCTTTGACTGATCATCAACTCAGTTTCTCTGAGCATCAGTTTTCACATAGGTAGAACTGGGGTAGACCAACGTTGGATCTGTGAGACTGCTATACACTGAATAGATTATTGGTGCCATTTCAAGTTAGGAAATTTTTGCTATTAATGAATTTATATATTTTATGCCTTTCCTGGCCATAAGAAAGCTTTGAGTCAAATTCATTGTCAAGTACTGGAATATGCCAAATGCTATGGATTTCAAATGCATCTGTTTCTTTTCAGATGGATTTTGTTCTCAGTTAGCTTCAGATGCTTTACTTGAGAGTTTCGCTGGTAGCTATGAGCAGAATGCAAGACTTAAATTCAATTGGCAGTACAATCTTTAATTTCAAGCTGATCAATTTTCAGGTTCTTGGTTACAAATTAATCTGCTTACTTGCAGTTGTCTAATTCCCAGTCTGGTGTCAGAAGCTATGAAAGAAGATTTATTCTCCCCTGTAGACACTGTCTGAGGGTAAGCAGCTGTTCTGAGGTACGGAAGTGTGGGATGATGGTTGCTTAGAAGCCATCCCTCGGAAGCCCAACTGGGAAGGCCATCCAAGAATATAGTAGCTTATGCAAGAATCTCCTACCTACTTGTGCTTAATGGAAGTGCATTGCGGGAGTAGGTCCTTTAGGTTACCCAGGCCTGTAGCATTCCCAGTCTTCAATAACCCAGGGAACAACCGCAGTGCTTGGAAATATATTCTTATGCTGAAAACTGTAGCTACTTCTTTCCTTTCTATCTCAACTGCCTCCTTTATTGGCCCAAGGATTCTGATCGACATACCTGCCACATACAGGTTCATAATGCCCTCAAGGTGTGCAGTACACATTCCTGATGATTGTAAACAGCTCCCCTGGGGAATGTTTCCCATAACTCAGCTTTTTGTTAGTTCCCATTTGTCACTTTGATCAGCCTCAGCACTACTCAGACTGTAATAAGCGCTCAGAAATTTCATCCTAACTAAGGAAAAGTCAGGTGATTTTGGTATCTTTCAAAATCACATAATAGATAATATATTAACTGAAAAGTGTAAACACTTCTTTTTTGAACTATACCTCTCCTATGTCAAAAATGAACTCATCAGCTTAAGAAGGAAAAACAGTGACGGTGATTGTGGAAAACCAAGAAAATAGAGATGAGTCCGTTTAAACACATTTAAGAATTTATTCAATTACTAACATTATTTTTAAATGATTTTGTAAAATAAGCTTTCTTCATTAAGCACTAAAATATATCAATTTGATTTAATTAATAATTTTAATTGCACCTAGAAAAATTTAGTTCCAGGAGAGCTATGCAAAAGTCACCCTGAGTCTTTTTTGAATAGTAAATGAGATCTAAAAACTTTTTAAATGTGCTTATGAATCACCTCCAGGCCCCACTTCAAGGGCTAAACTTTGGACTACAAATAATCTTGGCTCAGTGAGATTTTTAAAATGTGTACATTTACTTATTTATCTATCTACTTTTATTAGCTGTATTACAGTTTTAAGAGAGAGGACATATTTTCGAAGACAAGCCAGGGACACTTTTCAGAGGCAAACATGGGGCTCACACATTGAGCTCACAGGCCTGTCACATCAAAGATAAACATCAATGGAGGGTGTTGAAGCAAAGGTGTGATGGCGTAGGGCTGTCCCTAGCCCAGCAAACATTTGTCTCCATTTACATTCTTTATCAGCCAAGAATGAGAAAAGTGCAGGCCCCAGGAAGACTCTCAATAGTGGAACTTATAACAGAAAGATGTAATTCATTTTTATGGCTGAATAGCATTCCCTTGTGTGCCACCTGTTTATCACATTTTCCTTATCCACCCTTCAGTTGATGACCACTTAGGTTATTTCCATTCTTGACTACTGTGAATAGTGCCTCAGTTAATGTGGAGTGTAGAAGTCTTTTAAAACCACTAACATCATTTCCTTTGGTATATACACAGTTGCAGGGTTGCTGGGCAAGGTAGTAGTTCGATTTTTAACTGAGTATCCTCCATACTATTTTCCATAACAGCTACGCTAATTTACACTCCTACCTTCTGGCACCAGCAGTGGGAAAGTATTTGTATTTTCTCTTTATCCTCACCAGGCCCAGGGCGTAAGACTTCTGAAAATATCTCAGTATGCTAGATACGAAGTGGATCTCATTGCCGCTTTTATTTACCTTTCCTTGTGACTAAAAAATCTGAGAACATTTTATGTATTTATTGGACACTTGAATTTCCTCTAACTGTAAAGCAAAGTTTTTGTTGAGATTTTTGCTCATTTTTCTGTTTGTCATTGATTCTGGATCAATGTATTCTAGATATGCACGGTAGCCAATTATATATCGTACATGTACGTATGCTCCTATGTGTGGCATTCTGGTGAGCAGATGTTCCTAATTTTCATGATGTTATACTTATCCTTTTCATTTAGGGTTAGTGGGCTTTACTTCCTATTTTAAAGGTACCCTGTAAATCATGAATAAGTTCTATATTAATTTGTGAAAGTTGTACAGTTTTAATTTTCACATTTAGATCTGACACACCTACAATCTGTTTTTGTAAATGGTGTGAGATGGAGTCTGATGTTTCTCCACATGTACCCAAATGTTCAAACAATTTATTGAAAATTTTATCATTGGAAACAGCTCTGTATGCCATTTTTGTCATAAATCAGGTGATCATATGGTTTCTAGGTTCTTTATTGTTTTGCATCACTCTTTGTCAATTTCTGTGCTAGCTTAAATATTTCCTTAATTGCTATTAATAGTTTGGTTATTAATTGGTAGAACTAGAGACAGATGTAGGCATTGAGGAGCACAAATCTTACAGTTTCATGCCCTCCTGTAAGAAAAGACAAATACATAATACATAAGCACAAAAGTGAATGAGAAACTACAACAAATCATAAATCTTAGAAAGCTGACTAAACCTCTAAAAACCGCGAAATCCAGAAAATAATATACTTTCTGCTTGTTGCTTAATTTTAAAAAGTTTTCTCTTTAATCTTATCCCACATATTGTTTGATTGTTATTTCATATGTTGACTACTTTCATATGTTGACTTACCATTTTCTATAAGAGAGATAATTGCTCTATCTGGTGGCACAGATACTAAAAATTTATTTTAGTTTAGACAAGTTTTTTCAGCTTTTCGACTCATTATTGCTAAAGATGTAGATAACTGAAGATTTCTGTCAAGTTTGTAAAAATATTCACCCAAATTTTTCATTTGTATAGTATAAATATATTTCTGAAACAAGATAACATTTATTGACAGTAGAAATGAATTCTCTCCTTACTATTTGACATGTCTGGTGATTGGAGAACTTCCACAGAGGAACTCCTGGCACCACTTTTAAACTTTGTTTCTCCTGCCTCACCCCCACACTTCCAGACACATTGGTGCAGTGATAACTGTCTGATCTCACTCCTCTGGGCATAACACTAGCCAAGGAGGCACAGAGGACTTAAGCATGTTCCAGGAGCTATTCTGAGGGCTGAAGGATAGAAATGAAGTAATCAATACAGGAGCAACCAGGACCTACACGGATGCCACAGTGAACTAACATTACATACAAGTCCAACTCCACCTGTCCTCACTCAGATCCTTCAAGTGCCCATAACCCTTTCAAAATCTGCTAATATGAGTGGGTATGTGTCAGCGGTGAAAGAGAAAGGAAAGATACTGATATTAACTGGCCATGGTTAAATGATCTTATTTAACACATTTTGCAAAAACATATAATCATGTGAACACAGTGGTGGGGTACCCTGAGGGTCCTGACGGGACATTTCGCACTCCATGGTACTATACTATTTAACAGCTGGGACCCATCCTAACACTTTGCTGTCCTTCAAGTATGTCTATATTATTCTCTACACTCTGTGTTTCCATATGATTTTAGATTCAATTTAACTTCTTCCATAAAGGTATGCATAGAGATTTGGAATGACATAATATTGAATCTATAAGTCAGTGCTGGAAGAACTGTTATCTTTACAATATTAAGTCCTCCAAAGCATAAATATAGTATATATATACATTTATTATAATCTTAAAAATGTATATATATATATGTATATATGAGTCCTTATATAGAGGTGTTAGGCATCTCTTCTTAATTTCATGAATAGTTTTGGATATTTTTATTAGGATTGGGTATATCTCATTATAATAAATTCAATTTCCTAATATTTACCACTGGCATAGAGCTATATATCATATGTATGAAATCATTTTGCTAAATTGTATGAATACTGAAAATTTATCTGCAGATTCAAATTTTTTTCAAAATTATACAATTTATTTAAAATTAACATTTTCTTTCTTATTCTCTCTCTCTATATATATTTATATTTGTTTGGTTTGGGTTGGGTTGGCTTGGTTTTGCCCTTTTGCAATTATTAAGGACCTCATTGCCTAGATGAAAGGAAGCAGTGAGAGTGGAATCCTTGGTTTTTATTTTAAATATACCATTATGTGCAATGGTTCCTATAGAATTGTTTTGTAGATATGCTTATTCCAACTTAAGGAACTTACTTTTTTTCTTCTTTTAAAGTTTTTTTTATTGTGAATTAATGAACATTGAATTTTTCAAAAGCTTTTCCAGTTGTTGAAATGCTAGGCAGTTTTGCCAGAACCATTTGCTAAAGAGGCTGTCTTTCCTCTAGCATATGCTTTGGCCTCTTGGTCCAAGACCATGCAGCTGTATGTATCTGGGGTTGTTTGTGCATCTTCTATTTCGTTCCATTGATCCACATGTCTGTTTTTGTGCCAGTACTATTTTTGTACTGTTCTTATCACTGTAGCTTTGTAATATAACTTGAAATCTGAGATTGTGATGCCTCCTGCTTTGTTGTTGTTACCCAGGATTGCTTTTGCCATTATGAGTCTCTTTTGGTTCCATATGAATTTTAGGATTGTTTTCTCTACTTTTGTGAGGAATGTTGTTGGTATTTTGATTGGGATTGGACAATTGTGACAGGACCATGATTTCTATGTCATGCTGCCAGGCAGCTCTGATTTGAATTAGATCATCCCGCTGGCTTGAACCACCAGTGGTACATGCATGACTATCTCATTGGGCTGCTTGTATGAATAGTATGAATTAATGGTTATATCTGGATAATAATTATTCAAATTCAAGTGATCAACCAGATTCAATCCATGTATAAACTTTTTATTAGTAAAAAAACCTGATAAAAATGATTAGATCCATTTGTACCAGCAGTGGTACATGTGCATGGCACATGATGGTACATGTCCTGATGGGGCAGTCATGTATGTACCACCAGTGGTTCAAACCAGCGGGGACCTGTTAATCTACACACAGTTTTGGAAGTATGGTCACTTTGACAATGTTGGCTCTGCCTATCCAAGAACAGGGGATGTCTTTCCATTTTCTGATGCCCTCTTGAATCTTTCTTCAGAGTACTCTAGATTTCATTGTAGAGGTCTTTCACTTCTTTGGTGTTATGGCTTGTATCTAGATGTTCCCCAAAGCCTTATGCACTCATAGATGGGGCTTTTCAGAGATGCCTGGACCTAGGGTGTCTGAATATAAATTAGGGTGTAACAACTAAATTAGTCCACAGATTGGTTTAGCACAATTTGGGTGTGGATAATGGAAAGACTCACCCTTGGTGTGAGTGGCATCAACCAAAATACTTGTAGCTTGAATGTAATAAAAGAGAAAGGGAGGCTCCAAGGTGCTGCTTTGCAGCCTTCTGCCTAGCATGCCATGGACTGTTTCTCCTCTGTGCTGCCCCTCTGCCATGCTGCCCTGCCTTGGAGCCTGCCGACTATGGACTGAAACCATTACAAACTAAGCTAATACAAACCTTTCCTCCTTTGACTTGTGGATGTGGATGTTTTGTCCTAGCAACAAGGAAGTAATTAAGACATTTGGTTAGGTTAATTTTTAAGTATTTAATTTTTTTTTTGCTTTTATTGTGAATGGTGTTATTTTCTTAATTTCTTTCTCAGGTGGTTTATTATTGGTGTACAGTAATGCTACTAATTTTTGTGAGCAAATTTTGTATCCTGCTACATTGCTGAATTGGGTTATTAATTCTAGGAGTCTTTTGGTGGAAATTTTTATGTCTTCTATGTAAAGGATCATATCATTTGTAAATGTGATAATTTGACTTCTTTCTTCCTTATGTATCCCTTTTCTTTCTTTTTCTTGCCTGATTTCTCTGGCTAATATTTTGAGTACTATATTGAATAAGAATGGTGATAACAGACATCCAGATCTTGTTCCTAATTTTGAGGGAAAGAATTCAGCTTTCCCTTGTTTAATATGATGTCAACTATTTCTATAGTCTTTTAAAGCAGCCGTTGATGATATGGAAAGAAGGAGTTAATTGGATATAGCTGCATATAGTTTCTTCAATTTTGCTTAGCTGAGAGGCCCACAGCCCCATAGTTATGTCCAATTTTTATTTTACTTTTCTCCATGAGCTATGAGAATACTTTTAGAATTTCAAATGTCAGTATATAAACAATGCAAGTGGGAAAATAAATTTGTTAGTAACACATACCAAATAATCTATAATAAATGGATGATTATCCTCGGAAAGACATATCAAAGAATAATATTTGAGGTTACCATTTTTTAAACAAATCCTGGGCAATCAGTTTTAGTTGAACACTGCTATAAACAACATAAGTTTTCCTCTCTACCTAACATTGCAAGTATCTTTCATGGGAAAAGTCATTTCATCTTATATTGATAACTTACCAAGCACATGATTGTGTCAAGGAAAAATTATGAGAAATGGAAACAAAGTCTTCATAAATAGGGAAGGGTGGAGGGGGTGAACGGAGGGCTAGGAATGGGGGAAAAAATAAGAACCAAGATGGATCATGTAAAGGTACAAGTTCCCAATGAGAAATGTAAATGTGTTGTATACCTAAAATGTAACAATAAAAGAATTTTTTAAAAACCAGCAGGGATGTTATATTAAAGAAGAGCCAAGAAATAGACTTCCCCCTCAAAATATTGAATTTCCTGTAAGTGTATAGAATTAGAAGTGCATTAAACACATGACACTCATGGATACCAGGCAGCTCAAAGCATAGTGATATAATAAGTCCTCCTTTGAATCCTGTATTAAGTTGTCAACACTTCTACTGTTCAGGTAGAAACTCTTGAAGGCTGAGACTCCACCACTTTTTATTAAGTTTTTTATTATTTGGACTCAAAGGTCTTGAATGATATCTTCATGTTAGGGTCCAAAGTGACCTCTGGGAAAGGTTAAAAGACCTGAGCCCTTTGTAGAGGGCAGAAAATGGAGGCTTTGTGCGGCTATGAGCAACAAGCAGTTTTCAGGTGGCTTCATGTTTAGAGCTGGCAGTCTGTGGTGTGACACCTGCCTCTGTGTAAGCAACACTGCCCCTCCCAGCACAGGCGACCACTCCTGCCCCAGCCTCCTATTAGCCCACAAGACCAAATCCCTAGGAACAAGCCCAACATCTAATCAACCAAGTGTTGACCCTCAAGGGGTAAGGACAAGACCCCTCCCATCTATTCCCCATCGTATGGCAATAGGATGATTGAGTTGGGGGGAGTATAGGGACTGTGAGAAGGGGAGATAGGCAGAAATGTAGGGCGCGGCTACTGTGGCGTGGCTGATGGCCATAAAAATGACCACCTAGCTCCTGGTTCCTGGTTCCAGGAAATTGCACTTTGTGAAACCTTTGCAGATATAGAACAGTTATTCTTAGAGACGCACTTTTGTATACTGGAAACCCCTGAAACTCCATAAACTTTAGCCCACCCTAGCAACAAGCTCACCCCAGCAACAAAGGCTAGGGCCCTGATTGGCATAAAACCCTATAAAAATGGATAGAGCAAGGAAACCATCCCAAGGAGCTCACTTTTGAGCTCTCCCTGCTGAGAAAACTTGTTGCTCAACAGCTTTGTCCCTGCCTTTGCAATATTATAAATAAACCTTTCTTCACACTACAGTGGACCCTCAAGTTATTACCAACCTGACATATGAACAACTTGGCTTATGACTGGAACTTTAGATTTAACTTACGAAGTATTGAGTTATGACCCAAATGCTGGCTGTATGTGCTTCCGGATGGTCTCAGACACAGATTTAATCCTTAAAGAGTTCTGGAAGGAACATGACAACATCCTTTCCTGTGTGGGGTTAACTGAGAAATCCTGGGCCAGTGTCTCTCTAAGGACGCTGAGATCTGCCTGCGTACAGGAGTGAGACTTTGAAGCTCTGAGCCTTCATTGACCAACTTGAGTTATAGCCAGCCCTCAAATGGATTGAGTTTGTAAGTTAAGGGTCCGCTGTACTTTCGTTTTCTGAGTTCCTCATTCTGAAACAGATGACCTGGAGATCCTTGGCTTTGAGTCAGCCTCGTTCCACCCTTGCATTCCTGGCCAGAGTAACAGCAAGAACCGGAGAAATGAGAGGGTCAAGCCAAGGGAAATCCCTTCATCACCAGACACCCTGCTGTGACATTACCTTTGTAGAAATGAAAAGGCTACATGGACATGGCTATTCCTGTTTTTAGTTATGTGACCTTGAACAAGAGACTTTGCCCCTGTGGGTATAGTTTCTTCTGTAGAATTGGGAAAGTCATAGGTACACTGCAGGGTGCTATTGAGTTCCATGTGAACATTCCTGAGTGTGACCACACAGCATGCTTGGCATATACTGTGCATACAATGCTCTGAAGATGTGACTATTTCTAGGATTACCAGGTTAACATTAGATTCTGCAGAAAGCCAAGCCAGTAACAGAGGAGAAGGACTTATGAGCCTTAGAAAGCAAAGGATGGAGGCTCTAAACATAGCCACATCTCTCCTTATGGCTGTTCTCCAAAAGCAACAATTTCCATCTAAATAATTTTCATCTAAATGATCAAGTATCTTTCAAATGGCAATGTCCACTTCAAGACAATAGTGGATTCTACATAGAAATCACCTGGATAATTATGATATCCTCAGTCTCCTATCAGATACATCATTTTCCACTGTGATTTATTTTACTTCAGGTACAATGACAGGGTCATTGTGTGATCTGGTTCTTTTTAGATGTCTTTTCAGATGGAAAGGAAAAATATTTGGAGGCTTTCTCGGACAGGAAATGCAAAATGAGACTAATTGATTTATGACTTGTTTTGTTCAACTCAATAAGTATATATGTTTTAGCTTTGTTACGGAAAAATAAAGTATGATTCCCTTTATCAGAAGGATTTGAGAAGAGGGTGCTTTCTAAATACCTACAAATAATTCAGTGTGTTAGCTAGGAAAAGCCACTTCAGTTGTCTCTAGGCCATTCTATCATAGAAAAAATAGATAGTAATAATCATCTTTTTGCTTCAGGATAAAGAAAAAAGACAAATTTAATAAAGTAGTAATATTGGCTGATATTTATTGAACATTCCCTGTGAGACAAATAGTATTCTAAACACCTCAGGTGTAATTAATACTGTCCAATCCTCCTGACAACTCAGGCTGGAAGCTTTTAGAATTAACTCCCTTTCCAGAGAACAAAATGAAAGCACAGAGAAGACAAATAACTTTCCTGAAGTCACAGAACTAGTGAGGGGTACAATCAAACTGCAGCAGTCTTCATTGTGTGCACACAATCAAAGCTTGATGCTTTTCTAGTGAAACCTGACCCCAGAGGTTCTCACCCCCAATACCAGGCATGTATGGCCAACAAAGGGGACAAACATGTAGTGCAGGCAACACTCAACCAAAGGTTTTGCTTGCTTGTTTAAATAAGCCATGTTCCTCATGTCTTTAGCAAAGAGAGACGTGTGGCTGGCTTTATCTCCTGGCAAGAAAACCTGGTGCTCTGTACTCATCCTGGTCTAAAGAGGTCACAGTCCTTCTGACTGACCTGAAGGAACTTCTGTGTGGTCCAGCCATTGAGTTCTGCAGCTGGCCTTTGGACGCCTTCTCACAAGCTGGTTTTCTCAAAGGCTTGGTTCAAACTGAATGGCCCAGCATCCTCTGGCACAGTCAGAAGCACCACAGAGTTGGCTCCAGCTGTGCTTCATAGAAGCCTTGCTGGAAGCTTCCCCTCCCCAGGACACATCCTGCTTGAGGGTGTTTCACTCAGCTGAGCCCAGAGGGTGAACATTCTACACGAACCAGCCAGGACTTGGATGAGAGAAACAGAGGCTACCCAATGGTTGCTCTTTCTGCTCCAACTCACATTCAGGGGCAGAGGACTCTCTTTTGAGAGTCAGGCAGCTTTATTTATTTTCATTTTTCTCTCTCAGAAAACGAACCCATCAACTCTCCCCTTTCCAACCTGATTGATGTGATTTCTCTAACATCTAACCTTGTGCAACTGTCTCTAGGCAGAAGAGACTATTATCCGTATATATTCTTTCTTTCTTTCTTTCTTTCTTTCTTTCTTTCTTTCTTTCTTTCCTTCCTTCCTTCCTTCCTTCCTTCCTTCTTTCCTTCCCTTCTTAGGGGTGAAACCCAGGGGTACTCTACCACAGAGCTACATCCCCAGCCCTTTTTAATTTTCTTTTTTTTTGAGACAAGGCATCACGAAGTTTCCCAGTCAAGACTCAAGCTTCCAATTCTCCTGCTTCAGCCTCCATCAGTACTGGGTTTACAGGTGTACATCCCCACACATGGCTCCTATCACAGTTTTAAGCACATTTTTAGGATGTTTGGCCTTATTTGCTTAGTTTTTCTATAAATATTTCTTGAGCACCCACTACACAAGAGGTGGAGAGAAAGAGACTAATTAATCTATCAATTCTCACCGGTATATCAAACTTCAAATTCACTCCATTATTTCCATGAATGCTGCTTGGGCTTTTCTGGGACTCAATATTCATTATTAATTTACAACCATCTCCTCCACTGGGTCTAGGGACTCATGGACTCTAGATGTCTGTGTCCTTCATTATTCTGAGCAGACACTACATGCACAAAAATACTTCTCAAAAGAGGAACTTCAACAAAACCCTTTGCCTTATTAAAACTTCAATCCAAGAGAGGTCTCCAACCTTTACTTAGAAGTGATGATGAATTGTTATGAAACTGGTGAATTGTTGTTGCCATCTGTGCAGATGTAAGTGAGAAACATGGAGTCACTTTTGCTCTTTAAAAACGGATGGTGTTGATATGTGTCTGAGCATGGCGGGGGTGGGACACAGGGAGAGGGAAGGAGTGTACTTCTATCTTACACAACCCATCCACATCTCTGGGTTTTCTACCTTAGAATCTTTCCACCAGTAAAAAACTTCTTTGATATGTTGTAGTTCCCATTTTTTTCTGCATTTTCTAAGCACAGATGTGAGTATTTTTTTTAATTAGAGTTAGGAATTAACCCAACTCTGACCCCAAACTTATACTATAAGATCATACTTTCTAAAATTTTTATTGTATGCTAGCTCAATCCTACTATTGTACGCATAGTATTTTCTTCAACATACTCTCATACTGTAAATACTTTGGCTTACTCATTTAATCAAAAGCCCACTTTGTTCATTTTACTTTATAATTTGGTCGCAATGCATCTTCTGCAGCACAATTGTTATGAATTTTCAATTTATTTTTATATCTATTTTTATAGCTGCCATTTCTACAGTGTGGCAAGATTTTTTTTTTCCTTAACTTTAAAAACATCATTTCCGAGAGAAAGCTGTTCTAAAATCTGGCTTTTTCAGCAAACTGTACACCCACACGATGAAGATAGAATGACAGAAGTTAAAGGTAGAAACGCTACAGAAGGTCACCTTGCCTATTTTTTTAATCAAGTACAAAAATGTATGTGCAATAATGTTTGAGTTTATATAACTTCCCAGTTCAAGCGTAGATAATGTTGCTGACCTTCCTTGTTGTTCTCTTAGCTATGGATTTTTCTAGAAACTTAGGAGCGTAACATTTACATTTTCTTTGAAATCAATTTGTATCTGAGTGGTAGAATGGGAGTTTGATTCCAACTTTATTTTACCTTTGAAAGGATAACAATAACTTTGTTTTTCTCTGTTCAGTAGTGTTCTCTTTGTCAGTTGCTTCATAACAAACCAATTGTCCTCAATAATGTAAAGTAACAGCAACCATTTGTTTTTATTTTGTTACTATTTGTCAGAAAACCTGGGCTGGATTCCAGGGCTCCTGCTGGGGCTCTCATGCAGCTGAGGTCAGATGATGGAGGTGGCTGGAGTCATCTTAATGGCTTTCTCCCACCTATGGCTCTTCTATAGAACCTGCACCAGGGCTAAGATAGCTAGAAGTGTCTTCTCGAGTTTCCCTGGGTTACCCTCACAGCGTGGTGACTTGCTGCTGAGGAAAGTGGGTGGGAGTAGTATTATCCTGTATGCTCTAGCCTTAGATGTTCCATAGAATCACTTTCACCAAGGAGTCCATCGGGACCACTCAGGTCTAATGGGGTGACAGGAGGGGTTGAGACTTAGAACTAGGGCAAATAGGAAAGGAGTTTCCAACTCTGGGAGGTCACCTTGTGAGAGCCTGTGGGATGAGAAATACTGTTACTGCCATCTTTGGAAAATACAATCTTCACCAAATAGTGGTGTGCTTAACTATTAATCATTTGCAAATGGATAGGAAGTTAAAATTCATAGATGGACGTTTCAACCTTTTCTCACGCCAAACCACACGAGTGCCACTAATAGATCTAACAAAGTACACAGATCATTTCCTTACTTGTTTTGTCATAATACTTCCTGACCACTCTTTTTCAGTTTAGAAGCAATCAGTGAAAAAGAAGAATACTTGCTAATTTGTACTCTGCATATGTTATATTTCCCAATCCTATCCTTGCAGAGGTCCACGCTGTTTATCTACTGGCTATGTGAACTTGAGTGCCAGTGGGCTGCCCAGGGCTTCAGCATGGTTAGATTGTCTCCAAGTTCTCTTTTACTCTAATCTTCTAGAACTATGACTCTTACATTTGCAGGTCTCAGACTATTTTCATTAACTAAATAAACATCATCACCAGCACCAGATTATTATCCTAATGAACGTACATGTTTATTTTTCTATTTTGAACCCCATGGAAATCCATGAAATCAATTCCTATCACATGCTCCACCCTTATAACTATAAAAGCAATATGTTTATATTTCAAGTTGAGTTTATTCAAATTACACATATTATTTCCCCCCCCCTCTTTTCTCCTAGAATAGTCCACTAAGCCTTAGGAGTTTTCCCATGAAAATAATAATACAGTTCCAGCAATGTGTCCTCCGTAGGCTAGCTGATAACTCTTTATCAAATGCAAACCTGTGGTAAAATGGTGAAATGAAAAATCTGGATTCTTTCAGAAGCATGAACCTCACTCGGGAAACTAGCTGTCAGTACTGGGACATTCACAGCACAATCTTAACCTGGTGGATTTGTAAATAAACAGTTAACTCAAATCTCCAAAACGTCTTGCAGCACTGTCTGAACCAATATCCAACAGAAGTGACAAAGCTGTGGTGTACAGTGTTCCCTGATGCCATTCAGCAGTCATAGACTATTGTTTGGTTCAGCCACTCTGAATCACACATTTGGTTAAGTATGAAGATCTCTTTCTCACTCAGTTATGGTTTCGATCATTTAATTTACACTTTCCTTCATTTCCGAAGAGCTTTTCTCTTTCTTCCAATTGAAATAATTTCCCCTACCTCACGGTTACCAATGAGATGCTTTGTCTCCACTCTCACCCTTTCCCCTCTCCCATTTATGGCTTTGACATCAGCATATCCATCCTCCATCTTTTACACAGTAAAATATCCTCTCTCAAAATGCTTTTTCTGATTTTGCTCCTACATCTGGAATTACAGTCTTAATACAGATCATCTGGGAATATGTTTGCCTATATGAATGCTTCTACTTACAAGCAGTATACAGACCCACGGCAGACAAAGCAGTACTTATCTTCTTCATCTTTAGTCATTGTCTTTGGGTAGTTCTGGCCTCAGTCATGACAGTGCCTTTGAACTGACTTGTGGGACCCAAGCTCAGGATGTCTGAGAAGCTCATCAGCCCTAGGTCCCGGGAAGCTGTTGATGAAGGCCAAGTGTAGTTGTGGGGTGCCATGAGAAGACCACAGCGGCTTTGAAGTCCCTCCTCCCCTCTTCCCCTTATTCCTGCTCCCAAGGGAGGAAGTCAAAGGATCCCCTGGCATCTCTCTCCATCCCCGTGTACAGGCACTCCCTGGAAGCACAGCATTTCTGATGGCAGCTTCAGATTCAGGGACAAAAGGGCAAGAAAAATGCACTAAAAATGCTACTGTGCTCATCACAGCCTGTCATCCAGATCAGCACTTGGAAAGCAGTTGTACCCAATTCTATCAGTGAACCTGTTTACTGAGTGACCTCATCCAGAAATATCTGGCCAAGCAAGGAGGAGAAGGAGCCCTGGGGGTCTGACTCCAGCACAATGCCCCCATGTCTGCAGAAGAGTGGCCGCCACCAACAGGAGCCCTGCAGGACCAAAGTGAAGGTAGACTTCACTTTTGCTGAAAAATAACACTTTTTGAGCAGCCTACCTGGGAAAATGCAGTTTTTCCTCTTTTTTCTTAGCCTTGAACCAAAATTGCTATTATCAACATTCAGAAAAATACCCCAAAATTCATGAAAATCAGCATTGTTCTTTTTGCTTCTTTTCTTTCATTCCCCCAAAGTACTGTTTTTTAAATACCCATGAGAATATATAGACGTAAGTGGACGAAAAGTTTGTTCTTCCAATGTGAAGAGAATAATCATGGGATGAGAATATTCTGTCAAAAAGAAATTAAGTGTATGATTTTTCTGGTTAAAATAAAAACCAGAAAAGATAATCAGAGGGGAGAGATGAACAGAACTTACCCTGAGTCTAATTAAAATGCAAATCCAAAGCATATTGGTGCAGGTTAATAGGTCTGCCTGATAGACTTTATGTTGTCATTAGATGCCCAGTAGCAAGGAAACAGAAATGAAAACGCATTTAGCATCCTTGAAAATTAGCTATATATCACATAATTGTCTCTTCTCATATAAAACAGGGTCCTGCATTGCCAACATAATTCCCTCCGTGAGAAAGATGAGAGACAGAATTTTTGAAAAATTGCAATTGAGCTGTTATTTTAATGTATCCGAAGGGACCAAAACTTCAAAAACTAAACCTGGAGTTGCAGGTTAGGTTGCTGCTGAGTTCCTGACAATTCTAGAGTATGAATGTGGTGAAAAGATATACCCTGCTTCCCACCCTGTCTGGCCTAAGTGGAGAGCTAAATCGGTTCCTTTTTCCTCAGAGTATTAGACCTGGAGTCATGTAACAATTGAGGCCAGGTTGTGCAGACAGCCAAATACTTACTCCCAGGCTCAAGCACACACAAGCTTGGTATGTGCCATGGTGTAGGGTATAGGATCAATTCACACCTCCCAGAAGTTATCACAGTGCTTCTCTTCCTGGTATTAAGAACACTTTGTGCAATTTGTAAGAGTAAGAAGGTGTAATATTTACTGATAGAGTTCTCTGCTAGATAAAATCCACCCCCCCAAACCCTGCATCCTAAAATGGCCCCTGCCTACAGGAAACGAGTCACTCCAGAGAGAACAAAGACCTGCTCCTTCCTGTCTCACCCCCAGTCATAGCCAATCACCTGCCTCCACCACACTCCCCCAGCCCTTATAAACCTCACCCAGGCAACGCCTGGCTGCTGTTCTCGCCATTGTTCCAGACAGCCCAGCAGCTCTGTCCCTTAATAAAATTCCTGCTTTGGGTGTTCATGTTTTGGCTCATTTTATTTCTCTCATTATTAGTGCTGAACACCTGGGAAGGATGTGATCCAGAATTTGCAATGATCTCCCCCACTGGCTGGGGTTGATTGGCCTCCCAACTGTCCTTTTCTCGGACCCTGTCAAGCCAACACCCAACCAGGGGCCTTCAACTCCTGCCATTGTTGATGCTTAATATCCACACCAGCCTTCAATTCCTGGGTGAGTACTCAGATAAGCCTCTCTCCCTCTCTCTCTCTCTCTCTCTCTCTCTCTCTCTCTCTCTCTCTCTCTCTCTC